>VUQG01007724.1:63889-76295 GCA_015106755.1 Etia nguti
TTTAACCAAAAAATTTTTTTTTTTTTTTTTCTTTTTTTTTTTTTTTTTTTTTTCTTTTTTTGTTTTTTTTTTTTTTGCATCTTCCTGATTTACCTCATGTGTGTATTAACCTGCCATTTTAGAGTCTCAAAGTGTTAATGTCTCCAGAATATTCAGCGGTAGCAATCCCAAATTTGTTTTGGCAGAAAGGCTGAGGCAGCTTCTGCCAAATGTTGAATCAAATTTTATTCTGTTTGAGTTGTATTGTGTCACAGTCTGCAGACTGTGGGAAGTGTAAACTGTGGACCCAACCACAGACACAAAGGGACGTGGAACTTGACTTGAATGTTAAATAGAAGACGAGCCTTTATTACGGCTGAATGCAAGAAAACAAAAACATGGCAACATGGGCTGTGGCGAAAACTAAACTAGAACCTAAATTGGAAACACTAGGAAAGACTATGAACTATTATGAACATCACTTTGCACTGGGACATGAGAGGAACTATGACACCAAAAAACATGAACTAGAAATGTGAACATGCCCAGAACAATAATCATGAAAACCTTGACGAGACGTGTGGTAACACAGACGACCCGAGGAAGACTGAAAGGAAACGCAAAGACTAAATACACACAGGAGGTGATCAGAGAAGTGAAAACACATGAGGAAACAGCTGGCTAGAATGAACATAATGACACCACAGGGAAGTGTAAACTAAGCATATAGAACATGTAAGCAAGACTTTCAAAATAAACAGGAAACATGACGGGACGCAGACATGACACAACTTGACAACATGAACCACACAGACATAAAACAAGACAGGTTAGACACACTAACCAACAAGGGAGACTTAACAGAGGTGATGACACAAAGGAATCTAAATAAACAAAGGACTATAACTAGGCAACCTAGGAGCTTATGACAAGATGGACTTAACCATAAACAAGGAAATACAAGGAAACTAATAACAGCCACAACAAGAACTTAACATACCTTCAATATACCTAATAAAAGAAATATAACAATAAACCCAAAGTTCTGGACCACAGACCCAGCTCCTGACATATTGGTAACTCATTGAAGTGTTATTGGGTATTCATAACCAGCCACTTTGCCCATACAGTGAGTGAAAGCATTGGGTGAACTGAATCAGTCTAAATTAAATCGATAGAACTGAGTGGACTCGTATTAGTCAAAGAGTTATAACAACAACTAAAAGAAACGTAGATTAATCTGAAAGGAACTAATATAGGTTAACTGGTAGCTGATACAAATCAGGATTTAAAACCAAACCTAACCTGTGAAGGGAGAGAAACATATTTTGGTGGATGCCATACTTTTTTCTTGGCATCATTCTAGTAGAGGTTCATCTTGGTTTCATCTGTGTAAAGAATGGTTTCCCAGATCTGTGCTTAAGAAAAGTCCAGTTTTAGTCTTCCTATTCTTGAGGTTTATGAGTGACTTGCATCTTGCAGTGAAGCCTCTGTATTTACTTTCATGCAGTCTTCTCTTTACAGTAGAGTTGGAAATCAATATACCTGCTCCTGGAGAGTGTTATTCACTTGGTGGGCTGTTGTGAAGCCGTTTCTCTTCATAATGAAAATGATCCACCACCGCTGTCTTCCTTGAACATTCAGGTCTTTGTGCGTTGCTGACTTCACCACTATATCCGAGTTATTATAGTATCGTATTTTCACATTAGTTTGTATTTTTTCATTTTGACTTTTTGTTTTAACTCACTTTAGTTTTTAGTTTAAAGGCACATTTTCTTGTTTCAGTTTAGTTTTTATTGTTGGAAGATGTTTAGTTTTATTTTAGTTTTTACTAGTTTCAGTATTAGTTTTAATCTTTTTAATTATTAGTCTATGGAGGGCATGCGTCAGAGGCAGGATTTAGGATAATCAGCTCAGATATTTCAATAAAAACCACAAACTTTTGAAAAGAAGTGACTCAGAGTTTTTGTACACAGTTTTGTTGATGCACATCAACATCTCATCAGGCATATTATTAATAAAAATTTTATCAAACTAACAGATACTAAAGCTAAATATATTTCCTCTACATTTTTACTTTATATTGTTTCGTTTTCATTTTTGTTAACTAAATTTTTATTTTTTTTCACATTTAGTTTTAGGACTTAGTTTAGCTTCAGTTAGCTATAATGACCTTGGCCTGTATCTTGTTCAATTCAGTTAAATCCACAAAGAGCAGTGGACCTTAGAGAAGCGGGGACACAGGTCAGCCGATCACGGTTACACAAAAAAACAAATCTGCTGGAGCTCACAGCACAAATTTTCACATCTTGTAATTTGTTACTTTCTTCAACCCATTTTAGGATTCCTTCATCTGTTAAATCCCACTTTTAAGACCCCCTGTCTCAAAAGACATTATAAAATATAGACAAACAGTAACATTTCACTTCTTTTGCCTTCTATAAACCTGAAATTTAGTAACAGCAACTAACAATGATTACCGTTTCTTTCATTTCACTGGCCTGCAATCAAATACTCAACGAGAAAACAGTTTAACTTATCTGGTACTGATATTTAATGTCAGTGGTTATAAGTTAAAGTTAATGTACTTACAACAACAAAAATACACATTTTTAAAAAGTATCACACTGTCGGTTGTTACATTATGTCCAAACCATCTTTCAGTAAGGAGAGCGTAAACAATGAAAACACCTGACAGCACCACAAACTTAATGACCAAGTCAGCGCTGGCACCAAATGCAAGCATGGTTTTAAAATGGCCATAGCGACCAGTGGTTTTAAAAGGTTTTAAGCCTTTTCTGCAGCACTATTTTAAAGCTTAAAATAAGAACGGGCGAATAATCTAAATGAATACTGCAACTATAGCTAAAACCCAAAGGAAACACGAAGTCAGGAAGCTGCTGTTCAGTCACATGACGCCAAATATACCCGACAGGAGCATGCACAAGGCGAGAGAAAAAAAGACTTTACTGCTGTCCTCAGAGACGATTAAAAAAAAAGAAGCCTACAGTCTGTAGCAGTCATGTGTTTACTAAAACAAACATGAAAGGTTTCAGAGTGAGACACAAACACGAAGGAACTTGTAACTTACCTCCTGGTATGAGAGGGACCTTTCTTTTCTGAGCATTCCTCTGCGGAACTTCCAGTGACTTCACCTAAAGCAGCGCTTCAAGCCTTTTGTGCCAACTCAGCAGATTGCTCCTAATACATCTGACATGTTTAAAAACACCTCATTCCACCGAGCTCAAGTCTCACAGTTTTAAAAAAAAAAGAAAAGAAAAAGACACCAGCACCCACCCCTGGAGGTTTTGGAGAGGTCGATAAGGCCCAACCCACGATAATAACTGGGGACCTATGGGCCGCGATTCAATAAGATATCTTGTTTTCTTGTTGTGGTTTCCTTGTGTCCTAGCTTATTACCTTGGGTTGATTCCTAATGCTGCGTTGAGGTACTTATGAGAAAACTCATTTATCTAAAAAGCATTTTATCATATATTAATACATTTCTATAGCGACAAGAAACTGCATATTTACTGAAATGCCACCCCATTTCTACAAGTTTATTTTTTACCTAAATGAACTTTACTGGACTACGGGTTTTGTTTTTCATAAGCTATTTATGCCTTTTTTTTTTTTTTTTAATTTATATCCCTCATATCTAAATAAAATCTATACAAATGTCAAATAAATGCACAAAAATCATACCTTCACCGCTTTATAGTCCAGAATATAAACAAACATCAGCGAGAACTGGTTCGAACTAATGTCGGTGAAATTTCCGAGGCTTTCAAATGCATCACGACCAGAGAGTACCTGGGCACTGAAAGGGAAGCGGATGAAGAAGTTTCCGCCTGAACTTCTTGTTTAAACAACGACCTTGCCATGGCAACAGCGCGATTTTGTATCTTATTTATCATCCTCGCCGTGGCTTTAGCGGAAGATGCTAAAGTAAAACACAAAACGGCTACAAAACCTGTCCGTTTATTTACCGAGGAGGAGCTGCAGAGATACGACGGCAGCGAGGTAAACTGCTGGAGAAATAAAATCCCGGCATGTGTTGCTGAAAATGAACTCGCGTGTCTGTGCTTGTGCGTGCATTTTTGTGTTAAGAGTCATCTATATTTCTCATTGCTCTTTCTTTTCCTGTTATAGGAGGGCCAGCCTATTTATATGGCAGTAAAAGGGGTTGTGTTTGATGTCACCAAGGGAAAAGGTAAATGTAGAAAAAACATTACCTGACTCCTGTATTCAAATCAGTCATTAAAGACAGTTCTAATAAAAAGTGATTTAGCGCATTAGAAGGCTTTCCAGCTTCTCTATAAACTAACCTAACTCGGGTCATTTGCTTATTAGACTCTGCAATCAACGCGTTGGTTTTAATGTGCATTTCATTTCACCAATTCCAGAGTTTTATGGAAAAGATGCTCCATATAATGCGCTGGTAGGTAAGGACTCCACTCGAGCTGTGGCCAAGATGTCCCTGGACCCCGCAGACTTGACATCAGACACCGTGAGTTTCAGCTGAACGTAGAGTACTGTGCAAAACTCTTGATTCACCCCTCATTTCTTTATATTCTGCTCCCAAGGAGTCAAACCTTCTTCTGAGTTTTTAAATCTGGTATTAAACAGTTGTTCTCCGGAAGTTTAAACCATTTTCAGAGTAATGTTTTTTTTTTATATATTACTATTATTGTTATTTATTAATCCACTTAACATTTAATGCAAGAGATTTTTTTCCCTCGTTTCTTTTTGGATGTGCAGATTGAAGGTAACAGGTAGAGGGAGGATGAAGACACTAAATGCAACAAATACATATGTATTTTTTTGAAAGAAGAAAAAAACTAGATAACAGAAAATTTCTACCAGTTTTATCTTCTTCATGAAAGAATAGGCAGTTTCTCTTGAGATGAGGAATGTACAGCACAGTGTGCTTCTTTTCTTTGTTAATATGAGTCATTGTAGCTCATCCAACAGTCTCACTCTACATATGAGACATTTCCCGATCCCACTATAATGTGGGGTGGGTCAGTGTCACACAGAGGTTTCGTTGTTCAGCATGACAATGATCCCAAACACACTGTTAGTGCAGGAAAAGCAAACCAGGATAGAAAAACACACAGTAGAACTCTATCAGTCATGGATTGGCCTCCCTGGAGCCCGGCCTTTAACGAAGGCCTTTACGTTAACGAAGCAGTGTGGGATCATCTGGACAGAGAACAGAACAGAACAACACCCAAAGGAGATGTTTGAATATCCTTCATGAAGCCTGGAGAACTATTCTTGAGGACTACTTAAAGAAATTACAAGAAAGCTAATGAAGAGACTGCTGACTAAGTTCAGACTGTGCTGAAGAATGAAGGTGGTCATAACAAATATTGACTTTCATTCTCCTTAGATTTGTGTAAACTCTGTTTTTGCCTCACATACTGTATTCCCATGTATGTGCAGACATATTTCAATAAATCACTGCACTAATTTCCCATTATCCCAGCATAAGATATAGAATGAGGTGTGGCTCAAGGCTTTTGGACAGGATTGTACAATAGGTCATTAATGCTCTGACTACATTTTTTGCTGGTGTAGACACTTTAAAAAACAAAGTGACTGGAGCAATTTAAACAACAAATCAGAAAGTTCCTGCAACACCAAAGGCCATAAAAGGTGAAAAAATGTCAGACTTCCTTACAAAAAGTCACCATTTTAACATTTCAGACAAGTTATGATTCATAGGAAATACATTTAAAGGAACAGTTTCACAGACCCAGGTGCATGTGAGGTATTGACAGCTGTGCGAAAAATATGAGGTTAAACCAAGGAAAATAAACAACACTGTGCTAATGCGATTATATCGACTTTTATTAAAGTAAAAGTTCATTTAGATCACTTTTTATTGTAAGCAACTGAAGTAATCGTCTCTCTGTTTTAAGTAAGTTCTTTGCATAAGTGCTAATAGTCTTTCTTTCTAACTCTTAGCAAAATAAATAAATAAAAGGGGGCAAAGAAGCAAGCATAGCTTTCCCAAAAAGCACACCACTTTGCCCAGAACAGGTTTCTGAACTTTTCCACAAGTCAGGATGCTCAAAGGTTAAAAAAATCACAGTTGCTAGATCTCCTGCTTTGTACAAAAATCTAAAGACAAAAGAAAATTTACATTTTTTATACAAGGTGCTGAGCTTTGTGTGTGGATGTCCTTTGGTGCCCTCTTGCCTTCTCTTACGCTTTGGACATAATATTACAGGATCAATCAGAATTTATATAAAAATATACAAAAGATTTACTTTAAAAAATTGCAAAGGCTCTTGTCCTAACTATTTTATAGATCATGATTATGATTTATGATTTTTGCCACATTGAATAATAACATTTGTTTTCAAATATGTTACAGTAGAAAATAAGGGAAGCATAGTTGAGTAAATGTGTATATATATTAAAAACAGCACTGATTAATGTTCGTTTTTTTGTCTTCACGTCCACAGACGGGCCTCACTGAAGAGCAGCTGAAGTCTCTGGACAATATATTTGAAGGCACATACAAAGCCAAGTATCCCATTGTGGGTTACACAGCATCCCGTATCCTGAACGAGGATGGAAGTCCCAACAAAGACTTCAAACCTGAGGACCAGCCTCATTTTCAAATCAAAGATGAATTTTAATGTAATTTCGTGCGGTCTCTTTACTTGACAAGAATCTTGATGAAGAAATGTGATACATGTGCAATAATAGAAGAAGCATTATCATGTTGACTTAAGATTAAGGTTTAAATAGCGCTTTAATAGCTGTGACCAGTTTACGGTGCACCAACTACTTTAATACCCGTTATATCATCTGACTGAGATAAAAAAGCGGGGACTTTGGAGTAAGAGTATGCAGATAGTTAAAGATCTCCTGGAGACACATTTGAACTAGTTTAAACACTCACAAGATCAAGATGCCTCCTGCTCCTCTGACAGTGCTCTAAGCCATTTAATTTCATACTCTAAACATTAGGAGCTCAAAGATCCTTGTGAACTTACAACAGTCCTCATGCGCTCTAGCTGCAGTGTCTTGTTTTATTTTTATAAATGAGAGACCGTAGCTGATTATTTTTGTCACTAATCAATTCATTTCTTGATCTCTGTATTTTAGTGTGATGGTAAATAAATTATTTGAATGACTCAGTAGTATATTTATGTTTAGGAAACTATAAATCTGCAGCTTTGTTAATGTTCATCGGTCCACATGTATTCAACTTTTGTTCGTCTACAATTCTCATTAAAGTCTGAAAATGTTCTAATCTTTTGTTGGTCTCATTTGTGTTCTACCACAGACAACTGTGTTACCTTGACACGATCTCTTTATGACAGCCCTCTCTGCTGTCACCTCCAAACAGGCGACATAAATAGAACGTCCGGCCCCTTATAGGCTTGCTTGCTCTGATCAAAGGTCGCAGCACTTAAGGTGCTGAAGCAGGTGATAGTCTTTGGGTGGATCTACGCGTCTTGCGCTGCCAGTGGCCACACTGGAGGTAAATCTGTCAGTTTTGTGATAGTAACTCTCACGTCAGTCTGCGTAATCTGCTGCTGAGTTCAAAGGGCACGAGCCCTGCCCAGGAGTTTTCAAGCGAGAGCGGCGCTGTGCTCTTTATCAGGTGCACGTTCAGCTGGGAGACGTTCACTGCAGCCTGTGACGACCTGGGAACCACTTGTTACTACTCATCCACCAACCGCAGCCAAGATGCCCAAAACGGTAGGATTGCCACAATTTAAAGGATTGTATGTCACTGAAGTGTTTCTTCCTGTTGCATATTCAAAAATGTCTGTGGTGGGTTTATACATTTGTTGGTGTGGTTTCCTGTATTGCTTATGCTGAGAACGACCACTAGATACATTTCAGAGTTACTCTCATAAATACAGATTTAATAGCTTTAATCTCTAATTAAATGTCGTTTTTAAAAAAAAAGCTAAATCTGGCCAGGCTTCTTGTTTCCAAGAGTCCAAGATCCTTCTTGGCATTTACTCATTAACTAAGTGTAGAGTTTGACCCATGCTGCTCACATTCCTGACAGAAAAATGCTACTTCATGCCTGCAACCAGCCTGTCTGTTGCTTCTCTGGGCATGCATAATGCACTGCAATCATGGTAATTCCCTTTAGTGCCACTGGAGTGATTTTTAAATGTTAAGAACGAACTCATGACTGTACAGTCTAACCGTTTTTCTCTGCTCCATTTAATTTTCAGAGACACTCTGCAGTAAACAAGAGACCTCTGTCTTAAACAAAGAAAACTCTCATGTTCTAAATCTCCGCAGTTACTTAAGCTTTCAGCATCAGTCTGTCGGAAAACTGATAAGAAAGACTGGCCTGTGCATTACGAAAGCAGCTCTCCGCTTATATTGACACTGCAAGGAGAAAGCCTCTCTTAAGAGGTCATTCTGACGTCTACGTCCGTTTGACTGACCTTAAACTAACTAGAAATCAAATAAAATTATGAGTCATAGTCGCAGGTGTTGTTTGCGTTGTGGAAAACGGTTTTTGAACAGCTAAACAAAAGAGGTGAGAAGGTAGCAAAAAGCACAATCCAAGTATAAACAAATGAAGATAATCCTACATAGCTCAACAGTATAAACTGGTGACTGAATCTATTGGATTAATGATTCATTAGTGATGTCCACAGTCAATGATTAGTGAGCGATTAAGGCTCTGGCAGGTAGGAAACACCTGCAGGGTGTCAGGGAGTTGAGATATTACCTTATGCATGCCATCACTGGAGGTGGAAACGGTTGAGTAACATGTTAGATGTTTCACAAATGGATGTTCCAGCTTTTGCTGCTCAAGTTTCAGTGGGATTATCTTTATGACACCCGGGGCGTGCTGTAGTATAACTTCATAAAACAATTGTGTAACTGCTACAAGCCCAATCTGGCCTGTGATCAGGGGTCAGTGTGTTGAGAACGGCCTGGGTGTTTTAGTGTGGTTTTTTTTCTGTTGGACATCTGTTCTATAAACATTTTAAAGTGTCATTTCTTTTCCACTTTAATTGTTTTTGTTATAAAACAGGCCGATCTTGACTAACAACAGTAAAGTCAACTCTGCAAGCGTTGTAATCTGCGTATGTGCAACCTTGTGTAACCTCGCAAGAGTAGTCCGAAGTCTAATGAGATAGTGAGCAATTATGGTTTATGAATAATCCACTTCACAGCTCCTTCACACATATGACTACAATATCTTTATGTTTCCAGGCTGATCGCTGATCACTGCAAACTAATAAGTGAAATATTTCTCCCCGGTTACAGATTCTCTGAGAAAAGGAAGCTGATTGTTTGCAAATATGATTCATGTGTATCCAAACAAATCTCTGTCATCACGTGACTAAATGACCTTTATGCTGCAGGTCAATGTCCGCGTCACCACAATGGACGCGGAGCTGGAGTTCTCCTTCCACCCCAACACAACAGGGAAGCAGCTCTTTGACCAGGTCGGTCTGATGCAGTTCACAAAGCACATCCCGTATTATTTTATGGATCCCAGATGACTTTATGTAGACTGAAAATTTTCTGTTTCTTTGTTTCTTTTGTGAAGTCTTTTTCATGCATTTAAAAAAAAAAAAGGATTGGCAAAGTGAACCGCAGCAAATGCAATAGTGTAAATATAGACCTTTGAAATACTTCAGCAGAAAAATACTCTGTCAGATACACTTGCTTTGGTATTTGTTTTGCAGATACATGGTCTTAACTTTAACCAGTGGGTATTTTTAATCCATCAGCAAAGTAACTAGTAACCATAGCTGTCACACAGATCTAGTCTGGTAAAAGTTGGCCAGTCTAATGAGCCCCTTTATGATAAAAAAAAAAAAAAAAAGCTTAACATACTCATTTAAAAGTTCTGCAATCTTATCCAAAGGTTTTATTCTTCAGGGAGAGATTACTGCAAGAGTCATGGAGGAGTTTTTGATTAAAAAGTGAAGAAGCTGTTGAGAAGATGTGCAAGATTTTTTTATCATGTCTCCACTCTGAAGGTTTCCAGGACCATCGGCCTGCGTGAGACTTGGTACTTCGGGCTGCAGTTTGTTGACATCAGAGGATTCACCTCATGGTTGAACTCTGAAAAGAAGGTAAGGAGTTGCAGTGAAGTTAACCTCTGTTTCATCTACTCTGTTTAGAACAGTTAATTGTAAATGTAAAAACCCTGAGGCCTGGTGCAGGTCTCAGTTCTTCTACATCCAACTTTTTGGGTTCAAAAGTTTTAATTTTAAGGTGTAAATTTATTATTAAATGTACTGTATTATTTTTATGTGTCTATTTAATTTGGATATTTCTGTATTGTGTGCAGGTAAGCATTTCATTCTTTAATTATTGCCCCTCTAGGTGATGTCTCAGGAAGTGAAGAAAGAGACTCCCCTGCAGTTCAAGCTGATGGTCAAGTTTTACCCTGAGGATGCAGCCGAGGAGCTGATCCAGGACATCACCAGGAGGCTCTTCTTCCTGCAGGTGAAGGAGGCGATTCTCAGTGAGGAGATCTACTGCCCTCCAGAGACCGCCGTGCTGCTGGCCTCCTACGCCATCCAGGGAAAGTATGGCGAGTACAACAAGTCAACGCACCAGCCACGTTACATGTCCTCTGAGCGTCTTCTGCCCAAAAGGTGAGTGCGAGTGGATCTGCAGCAGCTGCACAGAGGTCAGCAGGAAATCAGTTCTTTGCAACTCAGTACAGCTTTATTGGTTTTTGCAAGGGCAGATTTATGAAGCAGTGATCCGAGCTGAAAGATTAACACCGCATCCACCCTACAGGAAGTCTTTACAAATGTGACGTCCAAAATGTAGATAAAATTCCTCTAACGTTACAACTTCATTTGGCTTTCACACTTTTTATTACTATGTGTGTTATTCTCTCAAATAACTATCAGACATCAGCCGCTCTGATAGTAAGTAGCACATTTTTTAAATATAATTTGTCATACATCATCTTATTTCCCCTAAAAGTTAGTGAACTGATTATTTCCTAAAATTAAACACATGACCACATGGATGAAGCAGCTCTGTCTTTTTACCTTGCTGAGTGCACTTAAAAGAAGATTAGGACCATTTATCTGTGGTTGATGTAGTTTTCCATCAACTTTGCACTCATAAAGTGACAGAACAGCCGCATCATAAATGATAATCTTCTGGATAGATGACCTCTTTTCCTTTACAGCAAATCTGGAACTCATCCTGGCTAATAGCCTCCCTGAATAATCGAACTATTAACCCCTGTACAATAATGCCCATTCGGCTCCTGACAAAGGATCGTCGGGAAAGACACAACAATGCATCATGTGTATGCTTTAACCCTGTATGTATACACAGACTGTTTACATTTTCACCAGCATGGGTTGCTGATAGCTTGTTGCTCCCCTCAGAGTGCTGGACCAACACAAGCTGTCAAGGGAGCAGTGGGAGGAGAGAATCCAGGTTTGGCACGAGGAGCACGGAGCTATGCTGAAGTAAGTGAAGGCTGAGTGGCGTAAATTTCCTCCAGCGAATGGATGCTTTCAGGACTTTACTTTTTAAGAATGAACAGCAGTCTTGGTCTCACAGCGTCCTGGAGTTTTATAGTCAGTGAACTTTCACAAGCAGTAAAGTACTGCAGACTTAGAAGGCTTTGTTCTTACTCATGATCACTCAGCTTTTATAGATGCTGCATTGTAACCCAGGTTTTATGAATTATACAGAAATTCAGCAGCAACTATTCTATAACTAATTGCTGTTTTTGATGCCAAAAAAAGCTTCAACCACTCTCTTGTAATGATTATTTGCTTTTTTTAAAAACTCTAAATGGTTAATAAGGGACATGGATTATTAGGTGGAGGCTTGCCGCCACACTTTAAACCCCAAAAATAAAGTAAAAGACAAATTAGTCTGTTGAACATTTAATATTTTATTTCATTATCTAATGTGAACAGGGAGGAAGCCATGATTGAGTACCTGAAGATCGCCCAGGATCTTGAGATGTATGGCATTAACTACTTTGACATCAAGAACAAGAAGGGGACAGACCTGCTCTTGGGAGTCGACGCTCTTGGGCTCAACATTTACGCGAAGAACGACAAGTAAATCAGTTTTTGCAGTAAATCTCTTTCTCTCTATTTCTGTCGTTTTGTCCCTGCTTTTGTTTGCTGTAACATTGTTCTGTGCGCTGACCTGATAAAACACATTTGTAGACAGGAGATCAATGCACGAGCGGTCAACCTCAGTCGCAGACGTGTGTCAACTTTCCTTTCAGTGGTCCTGGTTTTAAATAACGCATCTAACTATATGGGTGCTGCTTTGAAGAGGTCATTGACCCAATTCTACTACAACATGAACCTACAAACCCTCCCCAACCTCTTCCTCTGATATCACATATGTCATCCTGTCCAACTGTAAACCTTTTAAAGAAACAAACTTAAAGCTCCTAGCAAACTGTGAAAAATGT
>VUQG01007724.1:76315-88952 GCA_015106755.1 Etia nguti
CTGTGAAAAATGTCTCTTTTTATCCATTTTTCAGGCTGACTCCAAAGATTGGATTTCCTTGGAGTGAAATTAGAAACATTTCTTTCAATGATAAGAAATTTGTCATCAAGCCCATAGACAAGAAAGCCCAAGTAAGTGTTTTATGAGTCTAATAATCTTCACTAGTGTTCTTTTAAATCCACTTTTGTAGCAGTTATCAAACAACTTTTGCTATACCAAGAGATTTGAAATGAAGATTATGCAGCCCTTTTGGCAAAAAAAAAAAAAAAGTTGTCTCCTACTTTTTTGTCTTTTAAAGGACTTTGTATTCTACGCTCCACGGCTCAAAGTCAACAAGGGCATCCTGCAGCTGTGCATGGGCAACCATGAGCTCTACATGCGCCGCCGCAAGCCCGACACCATCGAGGTTCAGCAGATGAAGGCTCAGGCCAGACAGGAGAGGCTGCAGAAGAAGATGGAGAGGTGGGTGAAGCTAAGCGCCCGGTTAAAATGATGCAGGCAAACTTAGAATTGGGATTTGAAATGCGGGCTTTGCGTTAGGCGCGCGATTGAGCTTTTCCGTGTTCTGCAGGGATCAGCTGGAGAGCGAGAAGAAGAGGAGGGCGGCCATCGAGAGGGAGAAGGAGGAAATGGAGAGAGAAAAGCGGGAGCTGATGGAGAGGCTCCACCAGTTTGAAGAGACAACTAGGAGAGCAGAGAGAGGTAAGATAGAAAATTTGACATAGAAGCTGCGTTGCTGCAGACCTTATCTGTTGTATAGTGCTATGAAAAAGGAGATTTCTCTGAATTTTTTTGTCAATAGTCCAAATCAAACTATTTATTAACCATCTGTTACCACCGGTAGAAGTTTAAGGTTTTGAGCTATTACAGATTTCATGTTTAACTATACATCCCTCCATCCATTTATCCATCTTCCACATCAGGGTTCCAATTGAAAGTTCACACTTAGCTGTAAGATGTTTTTACTGCCCTCTGCTGTTTAACTGTTTGATAGAAACTATTACATATGTGAGCTAAAGCGATATAAAGGTTTTCCTACATTATAAACATGAACCTTTTATTCTTGGTTAATTCTTGGGGGGCTATTTTGTAAAATCTGGATATTTTAATCGTTAATGGCTCTTAAAAATAAAACTAAAAATAAAAGCCACATCGATATCAATGAGTGAAAGTATAAATATCATAAAAATTTGCTAATCTCTTCCTCTTCCACTACCCAACTTCATCCGTCATTTTATAAAATTAATTATTTTAAGAACTTTGCACAGTACTGTATATATTCTGCAGAACCAAAAAAGATAAAAAGAAGATCAGAAAACCTTTTCTCAAAAGTACTATTGACATTTGGTACAAAGCCCACCACCATATTAGGCATAACCCCCTCCCCCATTATCCTCTCTTGCTTCTCCCCCATATGGTGGAATACATATTTGAGAGTTTGAAGGGCAGATTCAAAACATGGTTTGGCAAAGATGTGAGGAGGATGGGAGATCTTTACTTGAAAGGCAACTTTGTTATGTTTGGCGAATTTTGTCAAACATATCATCTTCATAAAAGGCATTTCTTTAAATATCTGCAGTTAACACATTTTATTTCATCCAATCATCAGCCTTTAGCATTTAAAACATTCAAAACATTTTTAAAATCTAAACCAGAAGGCTCATATTTCTATGATCTTAACACCCTTGATGTCTTATGATAATGAATACATGCAGTAAAAATAATAATAAAATAAAATAAATTCATAAAAATCTACTAAAAATTATGACTTTAACTAATTTAATTACATATACATTTTCCATGTAATTTTGTTACATAAGTACGATTAAAAATCCGACATGAATCTGGTCAGATGAAATTTACTTCATTGGCATACATTCAGTTTACAACTAACACATTTAGCTTAAGGATTATTTATTAGAATAAATAAACCTTTGATTTTAAATATTTCAGTTGTGATTTATTAAAAAGTATTGCTTTATGTTTATTGAGGAAGAGGAATATTTTTTTTGAGTGTGGAAACCTTTATTAGAGTTTCTGAACTCTAATATTAGAGTTTCTGAACCACCAAAATACTGTCCCGAGTATTTTCCTTATTTTCTGTAACTTTAATCTTTTTTCTATGATGTTAACATTGTGTTCAGTGTTTATGTTTATCTATGTTGTAGATTTAAAAGATTTAGATTTAAAAAAAAAAAAAAAACACCCCAATTTAAGACAAATCTGAGTTTTGAGTTTCTTATCCTGCATTATTATAACAGTGTACAGTGCTTTATAGATTTCCCCGTGTTCTGACTTTGTCACGCAGAGCTTCAGGAGCAGCTGGACCGGGCCATGAGGCTGGAGGAGGAAAGGAGGAGGGTGGAGGAGGAGGCGGCCCGGCTGGAGGCTGAGAGGATGGAGGCTATAATAGCCAAGGAGGAGCTGGCCAGGCAAGCTGAGGACCAGTTAAAGAGCCAGGAGCAGCTGGTGAGTGTGGAGCACATGAGGGAAAAAGTCCTGATAAATCTCCTCAATTCATTCTGAGCACTTATCGGCTGTTCTAATGGCAGATTAAAGTAACACAGAGGTTTTTAGGATGTCCCTGTCTTTGCTTTCGTCACATTTCTAAAATGACAGCATGCCTATTCTGTTATTCTCACGTCACGGATTTGTGCTTCCTCCTTCAGGCTGCAGAGCTGGCCGAATATAGCGCCAAGATTGCTGCGCTGGAGGAGGCCAAGAGAGCCAAGGAGGAAGAGGCTGAGACATGGCACACCAAGGTGGGTCTCCAGCATGCAGTCAAGAGCTGCACAAGTCACAGGAAATACCAGAAAAATGTCACAGCACAGTATAAAATTTAAATTGCTTAAATTTATTGTTTAAAAGAAAGAAAAATATTTATCTGTACAAGTCATCCATAATTTGAATCTTTTGCACTGTAATTTACATTGCATACTTCCTCAAAAACATAACTACCCATGTACTGTAACCCTTGCATCTTTTTCATATTAGATCGTTTTGGTTTTAAAGTATAAATCCAGGAACAATGTTTTAGTGGAGAGGTCAGAGAGGCAGGTCTAAGTTTGCAAAAACCAGAAGCAAGAAAGCTTGATTTGTCAATGTCCTTGCAAATGTGGGTATTACTGTCACATATATATATAAATAAAACGCTTAAAATACTACATTTGTATTATAATCAAATGCTCAATAATGTAAACCACCAGCAAATCTAACACACACATCTCCCCACCTTTCTTTTTAGGCTGTTGAAGTGGAGGAGAATCTGCTGAAAACGAAGGAGGAGCTGCACACTGTGATGAGTTCCGCCAACTCAGCTCCTGTTGGTGAGCATGGTTCCTCCTCCTCCTCCTCAGACAGCGAGAGTGATCATGAGCACAGCGAAGAAAACAGCACCTATAGCGCCGAGCTGCAGACACAAGGCATCAACTACGACCGCAAGGAGGAGGAGCGACTCACGGAGGCTGAGAAGAACGAGCGCCTGCAGAAGCAGCTTCAGGTTAGTTCGGGGGCTTGGACTACATCCCAGATCAGCTGGAGTCTGCAGCAATGCTTAAGACACTTTTTTCTCGTAGCTTTTCTATAGCTTCCAGAACACTTACAGCAAAAATAAGCTGTGTTAAAAAAAATAAGTCTTTTTGTCATATTCAGTTTGTCACAAAAGGATGAAAGTCCCTGGTAAGACAGGCGGGGTATTTAAAAAGAGCTACAAAGGTAAACGATTAAAGTGGTCTTTCATCCAAAAGACTAAGGATGAGGCCTGTGTGTAGCCATATATCCAAACGCAAAAGCATATGAAAAGCAGAGCTCAGAAACACATAAAAATAGGGATATTAAACCTATAACCATAGTGTTAGGATGCATATAGCTTCTGTGCAGTGCTCTGGTTCATTGTTTTGTCACTCCAGGTTAAGCTTTTAATTAAGCTGTAAATCTATGAAATTTTAAGCATCTATTAATAGCACAACCAGCGTTATTCTAGAAACAAGTCTCACTACTCGGCAACCATCTTAAAACATCTGAGCACCTTTTTTAGAAGGGTTTATAGAGGCATTATCAAAGTTAACTTTAATTTCATTGTTCACGAGGACATAAACAATTAAAACTATCTGTGACTTTGCCCCCAAAATAAGGTTTTAAAAGTTTTTTTTTTTCCTGATGGATTATACTTCTACCATCATCTTTGAGGTTTTTGAATTCACTCACATTTTCAATCAGGATTCTTTGAGACTCTCTTCACTCTCTTATAATACTTCAGGAAAAGAGCCTGGAGAGGGGAGGCAAGGGCTGGAGAGAGCAGTAGTAGCGAGACAGAATACGTGTGTGTGTGAGCGAGAGACGGACAGGTGTAACAGAGAAGCTGCAAGGAGCAGAGGTAGTGAAGGTGGACAGTTTAAATACCTTGGGGTCAAGCATTCAAAGCAACAGAAAGTGCACAAGACAGGTGAAGAAGAGAGTGCAGGCAGGGTGGAGTGGGTGGAGATGAGTATCAAGGGGGAATTTGTGGCAGAAGGACTGCAGCAAGAGAGAAAAGGAAGGTTTACAAGATGGTAGTGAAACCTGCTATGATGTATGGTTTATGGAGATGGTGACATTGACAAAAAGATTTTCATTGGGAGTGACCAGAATGGGCAAGATTAGAAATGAGTACATCACAGGTACAGCTCAGGTTGAGCAGTTTGGAGATAAAGTTAGAGAGGCAAAGCAGAGCTAGTTTAGACATGTGCAGAGGGATAGTAGATATAGCTGCCAGGCATGAGGAAAAGAGGAATACCACAGACAAAGCTCATGGATGTAGAGAAGGTTGACATGCAGAGGGTTGATGTGACAGAGCAGGATGCTAGGGATGCGGTGAGATGGAGGCAGATGATCTGCTGTGGCAACCCCCAAAAGGAGTAGCCGAAAGAACAAGATGATTAAGTTAAAGATATCGCTTTCTAATTACCTGGAGGGGTTGCCAAGATATCTATTGATGAAGTGAATTGTATACAGTTTAATAACTGGACACGACTCCTCCACAGGCCCTGAGCTCAGAGCTGGAACAATCCCGAGATGATAACAAGAAGACCCAGAACGATAAGCTCCATGCCGAGAACGTCCGCGCTGGCCGTGACAAGTACAAGACCCTCCGTCAGATCCGTATGGGCAACACCAAGCAGAGGATTGACGAGTTTGAGGCCTTGTAGAAATGCCAGAGACCTAAAGCTCTCCTTTCCAAATACCTCATGAAGGCCTTGTTCAGCATTTTAATATAACTAAAGCCAAATGTGATCCCAAACACCCAGAAAAGGCATGGAGCTGATCTGTGTAATAATTTCTGCATGAGTTTTACTTTGCTGGCTGAAACCGGCACTGCGGGTTGTTTTTGCTCTATTCTGTTTTGTGTTGCACTCAAATGTTTCCATTATGCTGTTTAGTCCCATTAAAATGCTGATGTGCATCACTCTGGAGACCAGATATACTGTATGAACAAAGCTAGTACTAGGGGTACTATAGAACTTATATATCTTATGATAACTAATCAGTAGTTATTGCAATTTACATTTCCGGTTTTGTTACTGTAACAAACTGAAATGGTTAAATTTTGATTTATTTAAATGAATGCCTGATGCTTAAAAAAAGAGATCTTTTTTATTTTATTTGTTTGATAGTTTTGCCAGAGAAATGTCAGCAAAGTGTAGAAAAGGTCCCACTTGTGTTCCAAGAAGCTTGATGCAATGCTGTCATACAAACTGAATCTCAGTTTGCAATAAAATAAAACTGAGACACACAGCAAATTAATCGATAGTTACTCATGAATATTTCGGGTGGTCTGGCCCTCCTGGTCAAGCTCTCCTGTATTTTATTTGTGTAAATAACAGTGCAACTTATTTCATTAATATACTTACTTACATAATCTCTCCTGCTGCAAAAGTATTGTTTTTATGATTTTCATAATTTACCTATTGGAGTTACTTTATTTAACCACATGGGAACATTTAATGTATTCTTACACTCTCCTGTTTGTGTTTAGGTCAGATCTAGAGCATCTAATTTACAGTGAACAAGATACAGCAGACAAAAAGACAAGAAAAGACGGAAAGGCCAAAACTGAAGCAGCTTAATGGTTTCTATATTACATCTTTCATTACTTCTCCATTTGTTGTTTGAAAATGTTCTCCGGTGCTGCAGAAGCATTTTTAATGTTCGGCATCAAAATGAACCACATGTTAAAAAAACCAGAAAGTCAGCGGAGAAGACCTTAAACTCAGAATTAATTAAACTTCACCTTGTGCAGCTTTGTATTTTCAGGCAGAAGAGAAAATAAAGGCAGGAAAAAAGCTTTTTATGAGGCTATGGCATCTCTTGAATATTGTCTCCTTGCAGGCATTAAACATTAAAACTTGAAAAATATTCAGATTGTCATCATTTGCATGATTCTTCTCCATTATTGTCTGTGTGAGGAAGGGATAAAAGTTTTATTTAAAAAGATTTAATAGCTGCTTTAGTGAAAAGTGGAATTTTATCTTTTCTGTAACTTTCACCATTTAGCAAAATACGCTGATGTGAGTGCGGTAGACAGAAGGGAAGCTCACAGAAGTGACATGAGGTCTAATATTATCAGCGTAAGCAGCTAAGTTGATATAAGCTACCTAAATTAATAAAATACAACAAAACACAGAGAGAGAGAGATATAAGTAAGTATAAATGTCAAGATTTTAAAAGGACCAGAATATATAAAAATGCTATTCAGTCAAATAATAGGAGGTTTAGCAGCCTGTGAAGTTGCAATCCAGAATGTCTCTGGCAAAGAAGTTTTTCTAATCTGTCTCCACCTCTGATATGGATTGGTCCGGCGTCCTTATAGTGAACCACCATTAGGTTATAATAGTGTGAATAGAAGTCTTATGTTCACCAAGTCTGTCTTTGAACCTCGTCTTTACTCTCAAATAGTAATTCCATTTTTTTGCCCTGTGGATTATTTTTTTTTTCTTATAATCTTAATTGATCTGAAGAATCCTGCAGCTCACCGTGAAGAGGATGCGCATCTTTTAAATATTTGCACAGAACGGTTATCGCCAGGTTGCTAGACAACTTGGGAACCAGAAGAGCCGTTCTGTTTAAATAGCCACTAGGTAAATATTTACGTGAACGATCACATGGATATCAAGTTTAGTTTTTTTTTTTTCTTCTTCCATCTTTTTTTCGGCACTATCGTGTTCTTCTAGGAAACTGGAGCAGTGTGCTCGTTCTGGCCTCAAAGACGGAGGCTGGCCGTGCGTTTGTATATTTAGTGCAAAACTCTTTAAAGATGAGCGCTTTTGCTTGGAGCTGCTACTCCAACAAGCCGCCTCTGACAGTCTGTGGGATTGCCCTGTGTTCCTTTCCTGCGCAATCTAAATATAAGTCGGTGACAAATAGTCCAAATACAGTAGCAACCCAACTGTGATGTGGGGGTGGTGCTGAGAGAACAGCTCCGTCTCCAAAGTCCCCCCTCTGTTGGATCCGGAGTCCGTCAGGAGAAGGTGGCAGAGAGCCTCAGCTCCCACCTGCGCTCTATTTTTTTCTCCCCCTCTCTTTATTATCATGAAGAGACAAAACGCCAGGACTCTCGCCCTCATCATGAGCATCCTCACCTACCTGGTGGTCGGAGCGGCCGTCTTCGAGACCCTGGAGTCGAAGCAGGAGAAAAGTCACAAGAGGAAGCTCGACGCCAGAAAGTACGAACTCATGCGCAAATATAACTTGACCAAAGAGAACTTCGAAGAGCTCGAGCACGTCGTTTTACAGCTCAATCCTCACAAAGCAGGGGTCCAGTGGAAGTTTGCTGGGTCCTTTTACTTCGCCATCACTGTGATTACGACGATAGGTGAGCAACAGTTATTTAATCGATATACTGCATTTCATTGAGAGATGTTCAGCGCAGGGCCGGAGGAAGGATTTTTAGAGGTAGTGGTGTCACTGGAGTCCCCCTTGCGTTAGTTTGTGCGTCTCATTTAAAACTACAGATAAATAAAGAACACCTATGACTTCCCACAATTCCTGGGGTCTCTTCTAACTACTTAGACAAAGAACATCTTGTCTGTAGCACTATAAAAATATTTAAAACATTTTTAAAGTTGGAGATTCTGTTTCCTAAAAGGGTGGAAAAATTAAACCTTCACATTTTTAGGACATTGTTTCTAGCTTGTATTTTAAATGAAGGGGTTATATCTTGATAGTATGATTTAAAAACCTATTTTCTTCTCATGCCTTATACAGTTTATTTGGAAACATTTTGGAAATGGATCAGACTTGACATATCCTATAATAACCCCAAAACTTTTATGCTTTTGCTGTGCCCATCAATGGTGATTTTTACTTTAATATTCTTGAACAAAATTAAGCTTTGTTTACAGACTTAGCTTTCATTCCTTCTGGGTAGGTAACATTATTTCAAAAAAACATCTTTTTGTTCAGCAGATCTTTATTCTTTGAGTTATTTTTCAGAGCAGCTGTAATTGGCTTGCCAATCAGAAAAGTGATATTTATCTCAAATGTAATAGCTAAGATACACAGAGACATGGACACTGAATCATAATTATGGCTGTCTGTCTTTAAAAAAGTAAATCAGAATAATTGTATGCCATTGTGGCTTTCTTGGATGATTAAAGACAAAACAACACCAGGTGTAATTTTTTTATTCATTATAGAATAAAAAGATCATTTAATGATGCCATATGAAGAAGAAAAGATATGGAGATGTCTATGGCTTTGGTTCTGGTACACTTCAGCATAAGTTATACTTAGAAATATTGCAATATCTATGCTGTCAACAATGTGAGAGTTATAAGTGAAGTAGAAGTTAGTTCACCGTATTAATGAGAAGCTGAATCGTCTTCCTGGGCTTTCCCTTTTTCTCTTAGTGGGAGTGTGTGTTGGTTTCCTGTGGAATTAAATCAAGCAGCTGCTGTTCTTAGGCATTTATATTAGGTGAGGCCATCTCTTGCTATGACTCACCACGGCAAAAGAATAGGGGCAAAGATGTCTAAAAATATGCAATATTCCCTGTCTCAGGTTATGGCCACGCTGCGCCGAGCACCGACTCAGGGAAAGTGTTCTGCATGTTCTATGCCCTCCTGGGGATCCCGCTGACCCTGGTCATGTTCCAGAGTCTGGGCGAGAGGATCAACACGTTTGTCAGATACCTGCTGCACCAAGCCAAGAAGTGCCTGGGAATGCGTCACACCGAGGTCTCCATGGCAAACATGGTGACGGTGGGCTTCTTCTCCTGTATGAGCACCCTGTGCGTGGGGGCTGTGGCGTTCTCTCATTCAGAGGGATGGAGCTTTTTAAATGCCTTCTATTACTGCTTCATTACACTCACCACTATTGGCTTTGGAGACTACGTGGCTCTGCAGAAGAATGAGGCTCTGCAGAATGACCCTCAGTATGTGGCTTTCTGCTTTGTTTACATCCTCACGGGCCTGACGGTGATTGGAGCGTTCCTAAACCTGGTGGTGCTTCGTTTCCTGACCATGAACACTGAGGATGAACGCAGGGACGCCAAGGAGAAGGCGTTGCTCTCTGTCAGTAAGCCCAGAGGAGAGGTGGCTCATCTGTTACCAGTCTCAATATCAGCTTCCTCCACACCTGTAGCAGATCACACCACAAAGGCTAAAGATTTAAAAGGTGTCTACACTGAAGTGCTTCAATTCCAGACTATTTGCTCCTGCTTATGGTACAGAAGCGAGGAGAAGGAGCAGGACTCCATACCCAACATGATCCCTCAGGAGATGACATTCTCCGATGCCTACTTGCAGCAGAACAATGACTGTGCTCACTACATGGAGCCTGGCTCAACAGGCTGCGTTTGCAGTCCACGTCAGTGCACGAGCATAAGCCCAATATCAGGCCTACACATTTTCTCTCCATTCAGGATGTTTAAGAGACGCAGCTCCGTGTAGCCTTTTCAGCACAACAGATTTCATTACAGCATAATTTGTCTATAACTGCCAAGTGGGCAGCAGATACTTGGCAGTCCTCAGCAAAGACATGACTGCAAGTCGATGTTTGTGGTGCTACAATCCCAGTAATCCAGAAGCATAACGTGCAAAAAGGGAAAAAAAAGCACATAGAGTACTGTAAACAACAAGGTCTTACACAAATATATATATTTGAGAAACATCACGCAGTGTTTTTAACTGAGGTGTTATTCGAGGGCATCCAGTATGCTTTGAGGAGTCCTGTAGGTGTCTCGAAATTCATCTGGTTCGCTACACATGAACAGTACGTGCACGCAGTGTGTAGGTAAGAGCAGAGGCAATTCGGAGCGGTGGCACAGTGAAAGGGTGATATAAAAAAATGAATAAATAATTAAAAAGCTCTCAAAAGTTAAACTTTGTGTTTTTGGTAATAATCTCAGAGGTGCTGATTCAACTCAGGGATTATTTCTTAATGTTGTAGCTGGTCGGTGTTTTCCTTTGACAGGCACACGTCTTGATGATTTTCTGGACTTTTTCCACCATGGTGTTTGTGACTGGGCTCATATCAGTTGCCTTATGTCGCCCTGAAACAAATCGTGATTGTCAAAGCTTCAGAAAAGCTGACACATACCAGATATTTCATGTGACTCATGTGTAGCTGCCCCTGGTGTTACGACTTCCAGGGCTCTTTGCCCAAAGTACAGGTGCATCACAGACACTACTAAATTATGTAACGTGACAAGTGGGTAGGTTAAAAAATAAATCACATCTCAAACGCAGTTAAAAAATCCATTTGGAAATAAGTGCAGTGATCACAAGTAGACACTTATCAGCACTGAGCGAAACGCTCTCAACTGGATTAGTTGTGTAACACTGAAAGCACTATTTTAAAAATTACTAGTGGGAAGAAGCAAGAACTCCAACAGCCCCATCAAAAATGAGCATTGCCAACTTTCTATATGTGCTTTATTCATGTCCCCGTGAACATTAAAATCAAAGCTCCTGTGTGTTTAGATCGAGACTTAGATAGATAATTACGCCTGGTGACATTGCCAAGATAGCTGCTAAGTGGCAGGTGTTTGTTAAAACGCTGATACCTTTTAAACCCCAAAGCTCACTTATTAACATGCATTCTGTCTCACTGACTTCATTTGTACAAACGAAAAAGTGTTAAATGTCAAGTTGTGAACAGCTTTTTTTAGTTAATGTGCCAAGCCAAGTAATCACCTCCCATTAAGCCACAAGTTGTATTTTTTACACTGATTAAATCAAAGAATTGTTTTAATGTTTAAATATTCCAGCCACTGAAAAGCAATTAAGAATTAAGGAAATAGATCTAAGCCAAAGCCTAAGATCTAAGAGAGATATGAAGCGCACCTCTGGATCAAAAAGTAGAAGCAGGCTATTTGAGCAGCAGCTTGGAGTGGCAGGTGGGAGGGGGGGTTACTCTGTTGGTACAGTGGATAATAAGCTGGTTGCCAATCACAGACAATTATGTCACAATGGACTAAGTCTGGGTGATTGATAGAAAAGGAAAAATCCACCCTCAGCTAGTATTTCCTGTGTTTCTAAACCCAGTTTGGTGCTTAGTGGTGTATTTTTCTGTGGGCAACATGATGCGATGTCACACTCATTTTATTTCCTTCAGCTCCAATAGATAATTAACCTCTTAAGGTATTTTATTTATTTAAGAAAAAAAATAAGCAGTAAAAATTTTTTCTTGATCCACCCTTCAGTTTTTGGATGGACACAGAAACTTATTGAAACGTTCAAATGTAATATAGAAAATAGGGCAAAAACAGAATCTGTATCAGCATTTGCTAATGACCACCTTGATTCTTTAACATAGCCTGAACCCTCTAAGGCAGAATTCCTTCTCATTTCTTCATGTAGTCTTCAGAAATAGTTCTCCAGGCTTCTTGAGGGACATTCAGATTTCTTTTGGGGGTGTTGGCTCCCTTTAGTTCTGTTCAGTGTCCAGATGATCCCACACTGCTTCAATAATGTTGGTGTCCAGGCTCTGGGGAGGCCGATCCATGGCCATCGATGAAAGAAGTGGGAACAAATTATGTGTGTATTAAGTCATCTGGTATGTGTCGACACAAGACTGGTTCATCCCTTGGGTTAGGTGCTTTTTTTTATGTTTGAATGATTCATATAGGTCAGTGTTGAGTGGCTTACCAAACAAAGAAAAACATTCCTCTGAAAATGGCCGAGTACAAGGACTGGACTGAAAAAGAGGGAAAAAGCAGCCAATGTCCAAAGAAATACTTTGAAAGACCTTCAGAAAGCCTGGAGAAGTTTTGCCCAAGAAAATTAAAAGATTTGAAGAAAGTCTGGCTCCATGAAGCAAATACAAGGAAATGAGGGGTGGCTCAAGACTTTTGCACATACTGTAGTTAAAACTAGTATTTATTGATCATTTAAATTGTGGTAGATTAATTTTCTGTTCATCAGCTAATAGATTAAGTAATTAATTATAAATTTATACAAAAACACAAAAGCTGTCAGATCCTACCTGTTCTCTCTGGATTTTTGTAACATGTGTAAACTCTCCACCTGAGGCACAAGCACATGAGTCATGATTTCATTCAGTGTTGCTCTGGAAACAAAGTGAACGTCACAAATTCTTGAGGATTTGGCTGTTTTGTTTTTTTCTTTAAACTTTTTTTTTTTTTTTTTTTTTTTTTTTA
>VUQG01007724.1:88972-99211 GCA_015106755.1 Etia nguti
GCTATTTTATGCACGTCTGGGTCTGATCTGATCTATGTTACTGGAACAGACCTTTTGTGGTGGATGGAAATAAATTAGTGCTGTCCGCACACGATAAAGGAAGGAAAACAATGAATGTGACTTTTTGCCTCATAAAATAGCAGTCAGTTGTACATTTCGTGCAAGTACTGCATTAGTTTAAAGTAGTACATCACATTGCAATGGCACAAAGGTTTCGCTTCTTCTTGCTGTTTTCTAAGATGACAAAGGCTAAATTAGTACTTGAACAATCAAAGAGTACTTGAATTTTTTTATACATACCCTGCCAAGGATTGTATGTATAGTTGAGACTATTCATTTGTCTGGCAATACAAATCCCTCTGATCATATCTACTCATAATATTGTACTGTTTTCTGCCATCATAGGGGAAAAAAAGAAAAAAACAGCCATAGAAATATTGAAAATTTGAATATTTTATCCAATAAATGAATAATAATGAGTTTTAACTGCTGTTTTTCTGCTCACAAAATCACCATCTACAGGGCATATAAGCCTTAATCATGTGACTTACGATCTCCATGCTGCTTATCAACATGTGCTGTGTGAAAGGGAAAAAAAAGCCTGCTGAATGTATAGAAATGACTGTTTGGTCCAGATGGTTTCCCACTGGGAATTCTGACTTCAGTCCAGTTCCGGACAACCTACAGCAGGTTAGTCACGAGCAAAAGTTTGGCAATGCATCATTATGTCATATTTTGCTCTATATGTGTCAAAAAAACTAGAAACACGTCACTTTGATGCTGCACTTTCAGTTTAGGGGAAGGTGCTGATGTTTGAGCTTTCAATATGCTACCAGAACACAACTCATTTTTTCTTTTTTTCATTTTAATAAAAATCATTTGGCTATTACAGACCAATGAGAGAAGTCTTACTAACTGTTTCCTTGGCAATATGTGTCACTGATGACTGAAGTGTTAAACCACCATTTTCATTAAAGGAATACAGTTTCAAAAATGTAATAATTTGCAATTGTGCAATAAAATAAAAGGCTATGTGTAAAAGTTGGGGGTTTCGGACTATCTTGTTTAAGGTCAAATACTGTTTTTATATATTATAAATATATAGCATTCTGCAGGAGTGTTGATTAATCACTCTTTTTTTTAATATCTCGCTTCCAAGGATCCAGACTTTCTTGTAATTTTGGTCTTGAGAAACAGTCATCCAGGCTTTCTGAAGGTCTTTCAAAGTTTTGGCTGCTTTTTCACTTATTTCCAGTCCAGTCCTTGTACCTGACATATCTCAGCACTGTATGGAGTGTGTACTTAAAGAAACCTTTGGTTAATCCATGTTCTGCTCACTGAAACCTCATCAGCAATGGTCTCAGGTGGCAACAGGTCTTATGGGGTGATGAATCCAAATTTGACTTCTTTTTTTTTTTCAAGTGGCTAAAGAGGAGATCAGTTGCTGACATCATCTGTTCACCAACTGGTAACAGCTTCATTTCTAAGTATGAAAATGACCCCAAACACAATGCCAGTGCAGTAAAAGTATACCTGGATATTATTGAAGCAGAGCTTTGTATGTCCTTCAAGAAGCCTGGAGAACTATTCCTGAAGACTACTTAAAGAAAGCTTGTCCAAGAGAGATCAGGCTGTGTTGAAGAATAAAGGTGGTCACACCAAAAATTGACTTTATATGTTTTGCCTTATACACTGTATTTCCATGTGTGTTTGCATGTTTTAATAAACTACAACTATTTCCCATTTTTCTAGCAAAATATAAAGAAATGAGAGGTGGCTCAAGACATTTTCACGGTCCTATATTATGGCAGCATGGTGGGTCAGTGATTAGCACTGTTACTTTACAGAAAGACAGTTCCTGGTTTGAAACTGCTGGTCAGCTGGGCCTTACCTTGTAGGTGCTCCACTTTCCTCTCACAGTCTAAAACCATACGTGTGAAAGTGGTTGTTAGACCTGCGATCAACTCTGTGAAAACCTGAAAACTTCCTTCTGTTTTTCGTGAACCCTCAGATTTATTTTGAGCCGTTTGTTTATATTTCTGTGTTGAAAACCACTGGCCTGAATGATTTTAAGTGAAAGCGGTGCTCTAATTTTACTAAATAAAGCATCATTTAAGTGGATTAGAGGTCCAGTAACAGGAAACACAGTCATTTTTGGTTATAAATGTATATAAAAAAAGATTTCTTTATGCACCTAGAATGAAATTGATCCATCAAAGTGTGCTGAGGGCAATTAGGACCGCATCTCGTTATCAAGATTTGCCTGCCATTGCAACATCAAACCAGCTTGTAAAGCCTGGCTTGGTGCCTGTGAATCTGGCCTTAGCCATTAGACATGAAGCACAGAAAAGCAACAGAAGGACTATCCATTCGACAAATCCCTGTATTGACCCCCCACGGCTGGAGCATCTGCTGTTTTCTACTTTGGCCATAGACCTGAGTATCTATGTCAAAGACAAAAATAGTTTCACTGAGAAGGTCAGCTATGACCTTACGTCACTTGGTTTCTTCTCTGTTTCTGGAAAAAAAAAAATCTGAGCAGGTTAAAACTGAAGGTTTGCCTCTCATATTGCTGCCAATTAAACAGATGGACTAAAGTGCCCTTGGTGTTTATGTGATTTCAAACAAAAGTTTATCTTTTACATTTTTCAACACAAGATTGATTTGACAGATTGGCCATAATTAATTACTCACTGGCATCTTAAAGTTACAGGTTATGGAGAAAGAAAGAAAAATGTGATGCATGATGTTTGAAAACTTTCAGAGGTCTTTGATAGACCTGAGAGAGAGCTTTAAGATCATTAGTGGTGAAGCAAAATAAAAAAAATAAGTCCTCGTTGCTGGGTCATGAAAATGCCCGGTCACTCACAGCAGCTGAAGTGCATCACGTTAATAAAACGGTCTCCCTCCAGCGTGCTGCTGCTGACCCAGGGTCTCTGAACGTTGCACGCAGAGGCCGCTGTCACTTTAACAAAAGTTCAGAGTCCGAAAACTTCTTCGAGGCAACAAAATGGACCTGAGGAAGCTGGCTGCGGACGCAGTGTCCCAGAATAAGAAAGCCGCTCTTCTGATCGGCGGAGCCGGAGTTGCAATACTGGGACTCGGTCTTGGATATAAATACCTGCGAACGCCAGAAAAAGCTGTTCGTGTGGGTGTAGTGTCGCAGCTCCTCATTCACCCTCTCAAGTCTGGCAAAGCGGTGCCTTTGGCGCTCGCAGAGTGCCAGAAAATGGGTCTGAAGTTTGGAGAGCTGCAGGATCGGTGAGTATTGCACAAATAAATAAATAAATAAAATTAACCGTGGCGTTGTTAATTACTTCCACCGTTTAGTACAATGAAACATATTTGCCTCTGTAACCATTCTTCGTTACCTCGCCATTTAATCTTGTTGCAGGGCAGCGACGTCACCTACTGAGTTCTTATGGAGACAGGAGGTCTTTCAATTCATGACATTCACAACGACGCACTAAATATTCAACCACTTTGTTTGTTTTTTAAAAATTCTGCAGGAACTTTCTGATTTTTCCCATGGACCCTCCCCTAAAAAATCCCGGAAAGACCCTTGCACAGAAGTCCCCAGATTATTTATGTTTTATGAACAATTGACGAATAATAAAGTTTATCTAGATGATAAAGTTTTTGTGTAAAAACCGGCATTTAAATTAACAAAATCTCAGTACAAAACTTTTATATAGTTAATGATAAGCTACTGTGTAAATATTCATTAATTTATTTGTTTTATTATGGTTTGTGTGTGGGTGTGTTTGTGTCAACATGCATATCAAACCAGATTCTAACAGAGCATTTTTACTCGAGAAAAGAATATGGGAAACAAACAAAATCCCACTGCCATGGTTAAAACATTTTACCTCTGTTTCAAGGCATCCTCTGACCTCTGTTCCTTTTGCGTACCATAAATAATCATACCTAAGCAGTTTTACTGTTTTAAGATTTCCCCACAATCCTTCAAACACCAGCAAGTCCCTGTCTCTGTGGGAACGTGGAATACAGAATTTTGTCTAATCCATCAGGAGAAATGGTTCAAATTTGACCTAAAACAGCTTCAGTGTACAAAAAGCAAATAAATATGAATGATTATTAGTCATAATGTCAGAGTTCAAGGGGAACCCTGACATCATCACAAGAGGTGGTTATGCTGCCGCCACACTTGTCCAGATTCCTGCAGCGACAGGCAGGAACGGTTGGTGCTCTCACCTTGCAGCAAGAAGGTTCCTGGTTGAATTCCCAACTGGGATCTTTCTGCATGGGTTTACAGCAGGTTTTCCAGCTTCCTGTCACAGAGAAAAGACGTGCATTTGAGGTTAACTGGTGATTCAAAATTGGTCACGGATGTGGGGTGTATAAAGGTTTTAAGTGTACAGAATAAAGTGCGGTGTGGTAAAGTGTTGGATAAAACTTTCACTTGTACAAAAGGTGCTACGTGAAGGCAAATACATCAGATTTCCACCTGCAAAGTAAAAAGTAAATATATTTAGTCTGAGCTAACCAAGATTAAAGTGAGATAAAAACATAGATTAAAAGGGGGCAGTCGTAAGATTATAAAAGCGCCTGAGCTGCCATTTCAGTGAGTACAAAGAACACATGTACGAGTCCCACACACACACACGGTTTCCCAACACTGCTTCTTCGAATGCACAGACTAGTTTTCAGAAAGCAAATGTTTTTGTACCCCAAGTGTTGTTTAATATTGAGTTAATACTGATAAATATAAATGGTAGGTAAGAGGACTTTTTATGATATAACAGTGAGGACAGTGTTTAACAGTCGTAATGGTTATTATATGGTTATATAATAAATATTATTAACATCAAAAAATGCACTCTCCCTCCTCTCTGACACATTAAGGATGTCAGGCTATTTATACATTCAAAATAGAGCTGTAGTTCAAAATTTGGGTATAGATATTTATTATGAGGGAACTCTTATTATGATATCCTATTTTTTTTTTTTTTTCCATCTCATAACTTTTTAAATACATGTGATGACAGTTTTACCTTGCATGAGTCTTTCTGGATGCTTTAAAGTGTCCGAAAACCCATTTTGCAAATGACACCCAGAACAATTTTCAATCAGTGGATAAAAATAAATTGTGATGTAAATCTGGGATTTCTGTATGACTCAGTTTTTCCATGGCAACCTGTGATGTCATTGATTCCCATCTTGTTATCCGTTATCCCCTTTCCTTTATTGTTGTCTCGGTTTGTGTGGGTTTCTTGCCAGATGATGGAATTAAATTGGGATGCCAAATGCTGCAGATGGGTGAGAAAAATCCACCTTTCTATGTGTTTTGTTTGCAGACACTGGATGATGGTGACAGAGGATGGTCACATGGTGACAGGAAGACAGGAGCCACGTCTGGTTTTGGTATCGCTGACCTGTGAGGGAGGCCAGGTTTGCTTGAAAGGACCAAACATGGAGGAACTGAAGTTCCCCATCAAACAGCCCGACAACCCCATCCTCAACTGCAGGTGCTACGTCTGCTTTTAATTTGTACTGCTCGTCTTGTCTTGGTGAATAATTCATAGAAGTTTCTTCCTATGTCTTATATGGTAAAGTTATGAAGTGAGTACATTTTGAATGTAAAGTTTAGATTGATGTGGACGCAAACTGAATCTGGACCAGTTGGTGAATTAACACAGTCCTAAAGTGATAATTCTGCCTTTCAAAGTCTAAATCTTTTGATAAGTTGACCAAATAATCAGTGGCGTTTGTTCTAACCTCTGGTTGCAGATTTTTATAAATGCTTCTTCTGTGTTTTTGTGTTTATTTACTTTTTTGTCCTGTAGAGTGTTTGGGGTTGACATTCAGGGCCGGGATTGTGGTGACAAAGTGTCTCACTGGCTTACTCATTACTTTGAGGAAGAGAAAACTTATCGCCTGGTGCACTTTGAACCTTGCATGAGGCCCAAAAAGCCAGCCGAGAAAGAGGCCGTTTACCAGCAATTTGAGGTAGCGATCTCATGCTCCGTTTATTTTTATCCCCAGATTTTAATGCTTAAATTTGATGCATCTTTCAAACCAAAATGGCCTGATCCTGTTGTGATGTGTTATCCAGGAGGTGGCCTACCCAGATTTTGGACCTGTGATGCTGCTGTCGGAGGCCTCTGTTAAGGATCTCAGCAGCAAGCTAGAGAAGGGAGTCACGGTTGAGCGCTTCCGCCCAAACATTGTGATAAGTGACTGTAAACCATTTGATGAGGTGCGTTCTTCAGCCTTTGCCTAAAAAAAAAAAAAAAAAATCAGAAAATGCTCGTACCTCCTGATGTGCTTGTCCACAAAGAAAAGCAAAAATAAGATTAGAGCCAATTAAGGTCTTAAAAATATTAGCTCGCATGTCTGTCTGCACTGCTGGTGATTAGCTTTTGTTTTATTTTTCCTGGCTGAAAAGACGATCATTTGGTCCTTTTACTTGTGACTAATAACTCACCCTTTTCGGTGTGAACAGCGTGGACTAAATTTATCTCCAACTCCAAAACCAACTGCTTTGCTTTTTCAGGATTCGTGGGAAGAGCTCCAGATTGGCAGCGTGCGACTGCAGCGTGTAATGGCATGTGGAAGGTAACACTGTGGATGCTACGCGCACATTTTAATAAGACACAGAATCGGTACATTTACCAACAAGAGTAAATCTAAAGAGGCATTGCTGGTCTGTGCAGTCTGAAATAAACAGTTGCCAGGCAAAGTGAATGTTTGTGTTTTAAGTTAAAAATTATTTAGGGGTTAACTGGTTGCAAACTTACCTGTAATTTTTTTGCAGGTGTCTTTTCACCACAGTCGATCCAGAGACGGGTGTAATCAGCAGAAAAGAGCCTCTAGAAACACTGAAAAAGTAACATTTTACCTCATCATCATCATTATTATAATTATTATTAATATTATTAGGGTTTTGGATGTTTTCAAGAATGTTTCTTGAGTAATTTTGTATTTCTATGTACAAACAGTGGCCACTTTGTTAGGTACACCTGTTCATCTGCTCGTTAACGCAATTCTCTGATCAGCCAATTGCATGACATTTAGGCATGTAGACATGACCAAGATGGCCTGCTGAAGTTCAAACTGGGCATCACAGTTCAGTTCAATTTTATTTATTTAGTGCCAAATCACAATAATAGTTGCCTCAAGACACTTTATATTGTAAAGTAAGTACCCTACAATAATACAAAGGAAATGGAGAAAACCCAACAATCATATGACCGCATATGAGCAAGTGGTTTAGCGACAATCGGGGGAAAAAACCTCCCTTTTAACAGGAAGAAACCTCCAGCAGAACCAGGCTCAGGGAGGGGCAGCCATCCGGGAAGAAAGGTGACTTTGAATGTGGCAAAGTTTTTAGTGCCAGACAGGCTGAACTGAGTATTTCAGAAACTGTTGATCTGCTGGGTAGGGTTTAGAGTATGGTCCAAAACAAAGAAAACATCCAGTGACAAAAGAAAAGCCTTGGTGATACCAGAGGTCAGAGGAAGGGTGAGAAAGGAAGGCAGCAGTAGTCATAGTAGCTACTCGTTACAACCAAGGTATGCAGAAGAGCATCTCTGAACACACACGTCAAACCATGAAGCAGATGGCCTACAGCAGGCACACCAGGTGCCAGTCCTGTCTGCCAAAAATAGGAAACTGAGGCTACAATTCCCATGGCCTCACCAAAATTGGACAAAAAAAGACTGGAAAGACGTCTGGTCTGATGAGCCCTGATTTCTGCTGCGATGTTCACATTATAGGGTCAGAAATTGGTGTTGAAATCTGCAGAAACTATGTTTTGCTATCATCTCAATATGGACCAAAATCTCTGAGAAATGGTGTTGAATCTATGCAACAAAAAATTAAGGTGGTTTTGAAAGAAAAATGATCTCCAATCCGGCACTAGCAAGGTGTACCTAAGAATAAAGCTGCCAGTGAGTCTATGTTTTAACCTCACAGTGGGCTTTTTTTTCTGTCCGCTACATCTAAAATGTCTTTGAACTCACAGCTATCGCCTGTGCAAACCATCTGAGAAGCACATCTATAAAACTGCTCCACTGTTTGGACAGCTGCACAACGTGAAGAAGACGGGCATCTTTCAGGTTGGCGATGTGGTTTACAAGTTCACCCGCTGATAGAAGGCGTCAAGAGAGAGGCGGCAACCTCAAGTCAAAACACTTAAGTCACAAGTTGTCTTTGATATCAGACTGAAGAAAGCACTTAAATTCATGTAGAGTAAGCAAATAGAATAGAAATGGACAGAAATGAACTGCTTTGAAATAACATTTAAAAAAGTAGCACAGCATTAGTATTAAATATTCAGTCCCCCCACCCCAGCCTTTTTTTCTTGTTCTTTTTTTGTCTCAATTTTCGATGATTTGACTTCCTCTTAATCAGGTGAGCTAATAGAACCTGATTTGAAAACATTGCTAACATCTGCTCAATATTATACTTGGTTATTAAAACCTGAAATTACATGCTGCTATTGAAGAAAGAAATGAAATCGCCTGAAGTCTTTGTAATAAAGTGCTGGAATGAACACGGCAGAGATGTACTGTTGGGTTTGATCACCTCTAGTATTAAATGTTGCAAAACTATTTGTAAATCATCCATCTCACTGCTCATAATTACTTTTTAATGGCATATTTTTACACTCTACATCCCCTTTTTTTTTTTTACTGTCGTGTCTTTTTATTTTGTGTTTTAAAAAGGACGAGCTCAATTGCACATGTATGTTTAATAGTTACTAAAAGTTCTTAGTGTGATTCCTAGAAAATGGCAAGGCTGCTTTTGTATACTTCTACATGATCTAAACATTTAAACATGATAATCACTACTTTAAAAATTAGGAAATAAAAGAAATCTTGCCTTTTCTGTATCATCTCTCTGGGTAAATATTTAATTATGGACTTAAAACTTTTATTTAAAAAACAAAATTTTAATGTCATTAGTGGCAGTGATGTAAAATTTAGACCTTTCCTATAAACGAGCTTGGCAGATCAGTCCAAATCGAATCAAGCAATAGTATCAATACCAATGCTGGTGGTATTGGATTGATACTAGCACAATGGGATCGATACTTTGTTTCTATCCTGAAAGCTGTCAGTGATTTAATGGTCATTAAAATGTGTTCAGAATTTGCAAATTGATGATTCATCTCATGACATACTACTCTCCTACGTAAGCCACCTTTATAGGTTAATAGTATTGGTAATGGTAATATTGGCCCTCTATTTACTTGGTATCAGATCGATACCAAAATTTGCAGTATCGCACAGCACTGCTACAAGCACACGACAGGTTTTTGCAATGTTTTTATTTGAATTACCATAACTATTAAACTTTTTGCTCAATTTAAAAAAAAATAAAAAATAAAAAAATTAATCAACCAGGTTAGAGCTCTCCTTTACATGACATAAAGTTGCTAAATGAGCAACTACCACCCAAAGAAGCATATTTCTCACACGAGAGGATGATTGCTATGAAGCCAAGATTACCCATCAAGCAATGCATGAAAGACAAACTCACCAAGTGAGGGCTAAAAAATTTTGTACACCATAGACTTCAAACTGTACACGGGAGAAATCAAAGGGCTTTCTTTTGATGTGGTTACATCAATGGTGAATGAAGACTGTCTGCGATGGGGTTGCATTATCTACTGTGACAGCTTCTACACCCGCCCAGTCTTCTTCCAAACACCTGAATAAGCAGGGATTTGGGGCTTGTGGAACATCCAAGCAGGACAGAGTGACTTTTTCATTCATTCAGGAAAATGCATGAAAGATCACCAAGAGGCTCGATTTGGTACATCAGGGATGGTCACCTTTAATTTGTAAATTCAATTGACATTCAAGAAATCTCCCTCTGTGCCACTGTCAGCCTTGCGTGCAGTGAAGACACACTTACACTGGCAGGAAAATGAAGATGGCCATCTTGAGAGGGTCTCCATAACCTTAACCCAGACAGGTGTGACTGAGTACAATAGAAACATAGTAGGGGTGGCCTCGTTAGACCAGATACTGGGAACAAATTCAGTCCACTGCAAAGCCAGAAAATGGAACATGACAGTTTTCCAGCATCTTCTGGAGAGTCCAGTGACCAACAGCTTCATCCTTCACAAAGAGTTGCGCATTAGGAAACAACAGAAGCTGGCACTGTCTGCAGAAAAAGCACTCCTTGGAAGTGTCAGCAGTGCAATGTGGGCCTTGACCTACAGCTTTTGAGGAGCTGCTTTTTGGAGTTCCACTGAAGGCCAAAAAC
>VUQG01007724.1:99231-114601 GCA_015106755.1 Etia nguti
AAGGCCAAAAACACCCCCCCCCCAAAAAAATTACCAGGACAGAATTAACATACTTGTTTGTAGTTCACAGTTCAAGTTGAATATTCTAAAACGTATTCTAAATACTCTTAATATATGTTCTAAAGCCTTTTTCAGCTGCGTTTTTCCTTTATTAATCCATTATCCACTTGCAGCATACAGGAAAAGCAAAACAAATAGTAGTCCTGAAAAAAGTACATACATACAGCAGATTTTATGACACTTTTACAGCAAAAAAATAAAATAAAATTCCAGATGGCCTCCTTAACGTTATAGGGTTCACCTCTTTTTCAGACCAGCAGGTGACTAAGGTGCAGTTCCTGCTCATTCGACTGGACAAATTTGTGTCTCTTTAACCCCACACTTTGTAGTCCCACGAGTATAAACAGTTATAGCACTGGATGTTTTACTGGCTGAAGTTTTTGACCCAGTTTTAGTTGCTTATAGTGGCCAGTAGAGAGCAATATGACTTAACTTAACCATGAAGAGAGTGTAGAGTAAAAGGATATGCCTTTAATTCCATAAAACATAAATTAAATTGCAGAAAAATAATACAAAGTGTTGCATTAAAAAAAAACCACCAGAGTGCAGGAAATGAAATGTCTGACGTTCATAATTTTCTGAGGGAGGACCCCTCCACCCCCAGACCCCTGTTTAATGACAAATCCGATCTGATGGTGTAGCTTGATATATATATAAAAATAATAATGAATTTATAAGGGATCACTAAGGCTAGTGATTCATCCTTGGGGACGAACGGGACACAAAAATCATGGCATCTATGCAGTAGATATTTTTAGTCTGCACACAAAATCACCCAACAGATTGCTCTCCCTTATGGCTTGTATAAGATCTTTTTTTATTATTATTATTATTATTAAAGATCTGTGAGAATTATTCAGTAAAGCAAAGTTGTCTTCCTGCCTTTTGACTGCATGTCCAGAGGTTGAAAAAGAAACCTGGGCTATGTTTATTTACTATTGCAGTTCTACCACTTTGCAGTGCACTGATGGCATTTTTAGCTGTTTAAATAGATTCATAAATGACTAAAAGGCACTACAGGATACCTTTCAGTCATTTATGGACACAGGCTAAAGAATTAAGAGGCATAACTGGTTTATTTAAATAAATTCAAGGTAGGTTATTAAATTAATTTCACCTCATTTGCCTAATACACTAAATGTTGTTTGTGTTTTTTGCTGTACTTAATTTAAGATCGGGCAGCGCATTGCATGTAAGCCTCACTGTAAGGAATTCAAACAAATAGACAAAACACTGAAACATGCAAAAACCTGTCTTTAAAAGGGGGAAGAAAGCCATCATTTGTGTGTCACCAAACGTCAAAGGGTCTCTACAAAAACCCCTCCAGCTAATAATTAAGGAGTTAACAGAGGATGTTGCACAAAAGGATGAGCCACTTCCAAATGTCTGCTCGGCCCCTTTGTTGTCACAAAAGGTCTTTTTTTAAGGAACGTGTGTGTGTGTGTTTGTGTTGCACCACCCAGCTGCTTGAACTTGGAACATAGTTACATGAGTCTGTAATTTGTAAGGAATCTGTGGTTTTAAGCAACATATAGTAGACTTACCTACACATTTAAACCCGGCATCACTTTAAATTAGGTCTTTCCCAAATCAGTGCAATTTAATATGGAACCTTTAATGTGGAGTGCTTAAAGTCACGGTACCCAATTTCAGCCAAGCTTTAGCTTTTGGACAGATGGCCTCACATTTGACTCTTGAATACTTTGGTACACAGAGGAGTTTAAGGTCGACTCAGTTAACACAAGTTGCCCAAATCATTTTGAGTTGCCACCTAAGCTGAAACCTAAGCTGTGCTGCCATGTTAGCGCGAACAGACTTTCTCCCGTCAACCCTTCCTAACAACCCTTACTGGTTCAGTCTTTTCGATGTTTGATTTTATTTAACAGGACCTGGCTGTACTTACTTGTATTTGCTGAATAAATAGTGAGTCAGTGTTATATGTCTGATTGTGGTGTTCATCTCAAGTTGTATGTAGATTATTTTCAGAATAATCTGGCCTGCTAAGGATCAGATTAGGATCAGGTACAATTATATTCCATCATGACATCATATATAGATGTCATTAGGTCCTGTGATAGTGTGTTGTGGGGCAATATACTAAGATTAATTCAGTGTAATGTGAACTGTATATCATGACTTCGCATGGTAGGTTTATGTCATACTACAAAATACTGTATGCCTGTTATCACACATTATATTGCGGCAGGATTGTTGTCATGACCGGGCATGCTCATGTCATATCAGAAGTATAAAGCAGACACTTATGGATGATGAGCTTATTGTCAATTTGTGAAGCGCCATACAGTTTTTCGACCATGCTCGACTCTATGACACAGTTTTTGTGGTTTGTCTTTGTGAAATATTGTCCTGTTTCACGAGAACTTGATTTGTGGATCGTGATGAGCAAGTGTGAGCTGAAACAGACAAAATCACTACAATTACATTGCCATTAGGGTCTTTTAAACAGGTCACTAGGGTAAGATTATGTTGAGCTATAGCTGGGCTAGTGTATGTGTGTCTATGATTTTTGTAATGTTTTATCGTCTTATGTGAAACTTATTGCAGCCTTAAATGACCTTTCTTTCATAAAAAAAAAAATTGAAACAATGCACCAATTTCAGCCACTTTCTAGAAATTATAAAATATTTTACGACACAGGCATCAAGTCCGGAAGCCGAGGAAATGCCGGATTGTGAGACTTTTGTAACCTCAGGCTGCACAACTGCATGTGGACGTCGGGGCGGCTTTACATTTACAGCAGACATTATACAAGTCATGGTCACGGCGGTTTCAGTTAAGATCAGTGGTGCAGAGTTTAATTACAGAGAGCTTCTGAGATTCAAGGACACTTGTTAATGTTTATTTTTAACACTTCCATGTGTTGTAAAATTAGAGTGATTTCAGAAACTGGGCCTGGGTATAAATAGAAGTTGTGTTTTGTGTTTGCTGCCTATTTAGATTTTAGACCAAGCTGATATGTTCTAAATACAGACAGGGGAGATTTTAACTTGGAACAACGATTTTATGACGGTTAAATATAAAATTTAAAGGAAACGATGTCGTTACATGCATAATTGCATGCGCATCCCCTGAGTAGTGATAAACATGTTGGTAGAAAAGAAAAAATATGCCCCCAAGGGATAAAGAAAACACAGCCTTGGTCAGTTCTCAGGTTTTAGGTGTCAGGATATAATTTTAAAAAGTCTTCTTTTTATCTCTTTTTTAAATTAATAATACCTTTAAGTAATTGTTTTCTGTGTGACTTTATCGGTTTTTCACATTGTTGTGGAGGGATTTTAGCTCTGCCTTTATTACAGTGTTCAGTTCACCGAGGTTTGTGGACATTTGTTTATCCACAGCTCTCTTAAGATCCCACCACAGCATTTCAGGCTGGCTGAAGTGTGCGCTTCACCTTGATTCTTTGATTTTTTTTCAGCCTCCCTATTGTAGATTTGCCATGATTTTTTACATTTAAGATGCTAACCGAGACCTGTAGAGTCTGATATGAAACTCTTCGGTTTTTCTGGAGTTTCTCCTTGGGTTGCTGGGAAGGTTAAATGTTTTCCACTTGTGACTTTAAAGTCTAATTTATGAAGCTGCAGAAGAAAAGGAAGTCCTAGAGGAACATGTGGAGCACTTAACAGTTGGTATGTCTGATGTGCTTCAACCGTGAATCCATTTTTCTTTTTGACATATTTTGAAACTGGCATCCTGCTCATTATGTGTGTTACTTTCTCCTTCGATGATGCTTTCAACAGTAACAACGGCTAAAATGACTGGACTGAAAACAAGAATGCTGAATATGAAATGTAGTTTATTGAAGTTTATTTTCAGAGATATGCATAATTGGTATTTAAATGAATATAACAATCTCAAGTACCCACTGCTGTACTTTCTACTGGTAACCAATATGAGAAACACTGCTTTAAAGGAATAGTTAAACATTTTGGAAGAGGCTGCTGATATCTGGATTTGGAGACTCCGGTGTCAACTAAAAAGATAAAATAATAATAAGTGATCTTTAGACATGCTGGTGAATTGATTCTCTGATCGAGCCAGTCTTCAGGTGCTTGCCTCTGTTGTTAGTCAGCTGTTGTCTCTGTGCATACATGGGAGTGGAGTAAGTCTTCCCATAACTGAAAATAAGAGTAGAACTATTGCTTTAAGATGTGCCAGTCAACGCTATCATTTCGTGAAGACGAAATCTGATTAAGCCATAATCAGACATGTTTTAAAGTGATCTGGTATCTCATGTTTGTTTGCTCTTCACCTTAAGCTGTCTTGTCAGTGTTCTGTTGCTTTTTACGTTGAAGTTTGCCTTAGTTTTGTTCACAAAGGCAGGATACTCTTTTGGAGATTCTTTAATCTTCATCTTTGGTCCACTTTGCTTCTGTGCAGCTTTCCTCTGGGGGATCTTCCTCTTTGTGTGGATTTTGTTATCTTTCAGGCCATTGTGGGTGTTTGAAGTGTTTAAAGTCTCTGTGGCAGTTTGTTTTGTCTTTGGTTTTACTTTATCTTTGACGCTGACAGACGTCTTCTTAGATTTCTGCTTCAAAGTATTCTTCTTCGCTTGTGTGTTGGCTTTTTTCTTGTTCAGCATTTTGTCTTTTTTCCATGGTTTCAGCATATTTTTCTTCTTCTTGTCCTTGTCAGATGATTTCGGTTTGACCTTTACAGCAGCGCCCGTCGTTGAGTTTCCGGCTGCAGTCGTTGTAGGTTTGATCTGGCTGCTCCTCACCGGCGGTTTGGTGGTGAGTTTGAATTTTCTTGGCGGTGGTCTGGTAGGTTTTTCATTTGTGCCCAGCACAGTCACTGAAATGGCACAGATGTCAATAAGTACCCATTTTCACCATTTTACTCTTCTACAACCACATGTGTTGAGTTAAAAAAAAAAAATAGTGTGCATATTTGGCTGAGACTAAATGTTTGGAATGTTTGTCTCTATTTTAAATATGTTTGATGTAAAACTGGATGCTGCTTTTTATAGTTTTATGTATGAGCCCAGTGTGATTATACAATTTGGCAGCATATAGACAGTAAATGCAGAGAGGGGGAAAAAAGCAGGTTCTGCTCAGGACATGCATGCATGAGTAAACAGTCAACCCAGGCAATTTGTCAGCCTGCCAGAACAGATTTTGCTTAAATGTGGCTTGTGTAACGCTTACGCTAACCTCTAACATCAGGTTAATTGATTTGATAATATGGTGTTTATATGTTTATATTTAATGCACCTCAAAATATTAGACGTTTCAGGTTAAAATAAATGTTTTCACTTTCTTGGACGACCTCAGATTTACAACAGGTCTGGTATGGGCACACCAATAAAAATGACACATCGAAAAGTGATTGAAATGCAAAGATAAAGGTGTTTGAAGTTACTTACATTCCTTTGGCACAAATGGAAACTTTTTCCCCCTCACTTTGACAGGGAGTGGCTTTTGCTTACATTTCCCAGGAGGTGCTCTCCTATAAAAGTAAATGAAGTCCCTTTTTAAATTATTGACAAGATAGCAACTGCGTCTTGGTTGTTTGTTTATTTATTTGATTTAAAAAGTCCTTGTTTGGTTATTTTCTGTACAAAAAATTTCCCACAGCATTCTTAAAACTACTTACAGTAATAGTAAAAAGAAAGTACGCACTCTTCTGGTTCTAAGGTTTATGTGTCAAGACATAAAAACATCATCTGGTTCTTATCAAGTAAATACGACCTCATATGAACCTGTGAAATATTACGCTGGATCATTGTTTACTCAGTGAAAACTCAGCCAAAATGCAGAAACTAAAAATAAATAAATAAATAAAGTACACTACATCATTCAGTAACTTGTGGAATCATTTTTAGCAGCAATGACGTCTTCTTTATAATGTTATTTCAGTTCATTGAGGTTCGAGGCATTAATTTAAACACAGCTTTATTAAGGTCCCGAGAGTCTACTTTCTTTTTACTATGACTGTAGGCTGTGAAAACTGTGTACCCAAATCAGTTTCTATATATCTGAGTAGGAGTACTTCCAAGATTCAAGTTGGATTGTATGGGATTTGTGTGCCAACTCGCAAATAAAATTGAAAAAAATCGAAAGCCTTCTCTTTTAAACAACAATTAAAATGCCTTATTATCATGACGTGATCATGTTTAATCTAAAAATGAGTATCAGCTTGATACAGTTTCATAATGCCTCATTGCATTTTACTTGAGAGTAAAAAATGATGTTTGCTTGTAAGGGCCTGCCCCAAATTTGGATCCTATAGAAAAAAAAAACCTTTTGAGATGTCAAACGTTATAATCCTGCTGCTTTAAATGACAGATACAAAATTTCATTCTTGTCATACTGTGTTAGCAATTCAAGACTTCTCTGGTTAAGAGATTGCCAGGATGCAACAGATTATTGGAAGACACATCCTTTATTGTTCCTTTATGTACAATTCAAAATTATTTGGCTCCAGGGATTTTATTTCTTTTCCATAACTTGAATTAAAGCCTGTTTGAAAAACATGCCTGTCTTTTTGAATAATTGCTCCAAGCAGGTGTTCCCATTTAACACAGCGCACGTCCATAAGGTGTAAATGTAATATACACCTGGTCTGACACTATACCTGGAGGGGTCCATGAATTTAAACACTGTTCCAAAAGCAGACATGGCACTGGGGTATGATGTAGCCAGAAAATACAGCTCCCCTGGATAACAAAAACAGCTTGTCAGCAGTGTCACACGGGTCTGATCCTGTGCTATACACTTGAAGAGACTGATCAAACCTTACCTGCTTCATCTTCAGCAAATGAGATGATGAACTTGTGGTGATGATTGATGAGTCCAGGAAAAGAGCAAGTCTGCGTATCACCCATACACACACTCCTCTCTTTCCAGTTTCCTGTTGTCTTGTCTTCCTCTAATGCCATGATTCGACTGAAAGGTTGACAGGAATAATGTTACAACCAGCTAAGCAGCTTTATGTCACTTCGAGCAGGCGAATTAAATGAAAAATGTAAAGGTAACTGAAAAGACAGACCAATTGGGGGGTTTTTTCATTCAGGCTTGAAAAGCTGACAAAACTAACATTTTTTGGCCCAGATAAACATAATCTTACCCACTCATGAAGTCTCCAAAAATGTACAAGCCATTCAGATTGGGTGATTCACATCCTCTGTACACATACCCCCCTGTCACAGACTTCCCAACATGATGGCTGTATGCAAATATAGGGAGGATGTCATCTGTTGTGGCAGAGAAAGACAAACCTAATTTAACTCTGAGAATGAAAACAATCAAAAATGATGGAAATAAAATGTGGCAAACATTTCAAGCAGACAGAAAATAGCTCTTGACTTGTATCACCAGGGAAGCTTCACAAGAACAGAAAACTTACTCAGGGAGGAGTTTTGACACAATTTCATGTCGTAGCACTCGAAGCCCTCTTTGGCCCTCCATCCATAGTTTCCTCCCTTGATGATAATGTCAATCTCCTCGTAGCGGTTTTGACCAACATCCCCACAGAATATCCGACCTCTGCCGTAGCCCCTCATCGGGTCTCCGCGGTCCACAGAGCATCGCCACATGTTTCGTACCCCATAAGCAAACACCTCTGGCCGAGCACCTGGGTCCCCGAGGAATGGGTTGTCAGGAGGGATCCTGTATGGCAAGCCACTGGGGTCACTTCCATCCACATCAATGCGAAGCACTTTTCCCAAAAGAGCACTTCTGGGTACCAAGAAAATAAATGAAAAACTCAGTGTAGAGGCCTTAAGTGAAAAAAAATGATTATTACCGAGCAATCTTAAGCCTAATTAGTCATTCTTATAGTACTTGGAGTATAATGAACATGCTTTGATTGAGTGCCAGGTCATATTATTTTCACTTGAGGAAAACTGAAGGACCTTACTTGTTTTGTGCGTTGCCGTACTTCCCAAATGGATCCCCAGCTTTCCCACCATCTCCAGTGAAGATGTACAAATAACCGTCAACACCAAAAAGCAGCTGGCCTCCGTTGTGGTTTGCGGCTGGCTCCACGATCTCTAAAATGAACCTGAATGTAAAAAGCATGCAGTTCAGAACAATTACATAAAGTATACTTTAAAGTACTTTAAAGTACTTTAAAGTACTTTTTTATTAGGTTGTCATGATTCTGAAGTGTGGCCCAAGGTTGACTTTAATCCAGCATTCAACTCTTCAGCTGCTTTTCTTACAACGAATCTGTAAAGGAAGCTAGTCACCTCTTCATTGTCATGTGTTCATCTGGCATTATTAATAACAGGTACCAGGTTTCTTCCTCAGCAACTGTAATATACTTCTTCTATTTCACACTCAGGTTCTACCACATGTGGTCAACCTCATTAAACAGTACTTTTCAGCTCGCTAATGTAGGCAAATAAGGTACATTTACTGTCTGCTCCACGCATCCGCCTAAAGATCCGAGCAGATCCAACACAGCACCTGTACTGTGGAATGCTGATTATGCAATCTCTCTCACGAGTAAGCTAAAGATGTATCTCTTTAGATCACCATTTGGGTAACATGTTTCCACTAAACCTTTATGCATTGTGCATTATTGTTTGCTTTTAACTTAACTGTTCTTTCTTTTGTCTGTTTTAATTGTTTATCTTTTTTCTAAGTGCCTGCATTGTTCTTATTTTTTATTTCTGTATTTTCTATAGGGGGTTTGGGGATATAATAATTAAATAAATCTCCTGTAAAATTTTAGGATTATGAGCAATAATTGTTTAGGAGGCCTAAAACAAAGTGAAGGACTACTCCTTTTTGTGTTTCACTGAGATATTTTCATAGTTTCACGCTGCAAAGTTCAGTGTAGGTTGTGAATTTTAATGGTCCTCAGAATCCCAGAAAATTATAAATTGATATGTAGTGTTTAGCCCTGAGCATGTTTATGCAAGATTTGGTGAAATTACAGCCCCCCCCCCCCTCAATGATAATAAAGTCCTGAATGTCTTTTAACTTGCAGTTTGTGCAGACCTGAAAGATCATGAAAGAAAGACCCTCCCTCTGCATACCTCTCCGAGTAAGGATCAGCCACGTTCATGTCATAGGCAGACACCTTCATCTCGCTGATTCTGATTTTTTCCAGTTCACTGCTGACCTGGATGGAATAGTAAATAAAGAAGCGTCCATTATCCCGGTACTTTGGGTGGAAAGCCATTCCCAGGAATCCTCTCTCATCCCCCAGCCATGGAGTGGTCAACACCTCCCCGCTCATATCCAGGAAAGGCTGCTCCAGCCGGCTGCCGTCACGCAGGTAAACCCAAACAAAGCCCATCTGTTCTGCAATAAACATTCGGTGCGTGTCATCTCCACTGTGCAGCATCAGGACTGGGTTCCTGAGATTGTTGGCCACCTCAGTCAGGCACAACTGGAGGCAACCTCTCCGGTCCTCTACCACCTCTCCCAGGTTACTATTGAGGTCAGAGCTTTTCAAAACATTGGGGTAGCAGTAGTCTTGGTCAGGCAGGTCTACCATGCTACAGAACGTGGTTACGTCGCGCTCTGCGGCGTACAGCAGCAGCTGGTTCACTGTTAAATATTTAAGCACGTGGCGACATTTGGAATGAATCTCAGAGCAGTAGTCAAAGCAAAGACCAGGAATTTCTCTCACAGGTGTGTAGGGGTCCTCAGCATCATAGAGGTGGGCAGCATATGGAGAGCATTCCTGGATGGGGCAAACACAGTGCTATACCATTAAGACAATTCAGGGCAGTGTCATGCACAGATGAGATGACTTATTGGAGTAAGAGAGCTATTAAGTCACAACATCAAGAATAGATGATAGTGATTTCAATGTCAGATGTTTTTAGTTCAAATGTGGAAACCATAATCTGATTTTATTGATAATTGTTACAAATACAAGCACTCTGGCTTAAAACCTCAATTCCAGTTAGATAATATTTGGTTTTGTGAAATACTAGTTTATCAGTCACTAGTAGTGACATTTAATATCTGATGGGACTACTAGTTTTAGTTTGCTTTAAATTTGAGAAAAATTTCACAGTTCTTTCTATTCAACCATTTATAACAGTTATAAAGTTAAGTGATACCTCAACTTTTGTGTGATTTTTTTATTATTATTATTGTAACCCTAAATGGATTTAATCTTGACTTTAATTAGAATAAACTACAATAAATCAAAAGGTAAAGTTGTGTATGTAAAGTTGTGTAATATTTTGAAGGGATTTTCTTTTGTTTGAATGGAGAACATACAACCAAAACTGCAGCAGACGTGAAAAGACTGCAGTGCACCTAAAGTAAAGATGATGATCATGGCATTAATAGTAATCCTCAAACTCAAGAGAATATATTTACCTGGCACATAATTTCCTTCAGCATGTATGTACAGAGTTCATGACCTGCCGCTTCCAGCTGTTCAATGATGTCCCAGTACCTCTCCGCGATCATGTTGTCAGTTCCCTGGTCGCAGCATCCAAATTGCTCATACTGATTACAAAACTCCAGGTGCCATGGAGGTTTAAAAGGTGGCTTGAAGTCCAGGCATTGAGGATGAGCTGATGCTGGCTTAAACGAGTCTAACAGCATCACCGGCACAATCAGGATAAAGGCAGCAAGGCTTGGAATCTTTTTAGATGGCCGTAGGTGTGCCACCGCGCGTAAAACCGCGCAGCCGGCACGGCTTGGATGGAACGCAGCATCCCTCTTCCTTGTCATTTTTGCCTTCTGGCCCCGAAAGAATTCAGTGACTCTTCGTTTATATAGGCCATGAGCCAGAGTTTAAGTATGCGCGCGTGCGTTTGAATACATTTTACGCGTGCGCAAAAGCACGCAGATGGAGGGGGATCGTTTGCCCTCCTTGTGTCGCCACCTACTCCATCCAGGTGAAAAGTCACTGTGTCACCAGCTCTACCTCTCATTGGACTAATTATTACCAATTAAAACGAAACATATTTGTAAAGACTTTATTGGCATTGGTATTTCAATCCCCTCGAGTTATTTTCTGCACAGCAGCGATGATGGTAGCCGTAATTATCTATAAGAGGGAACGCTCTGTAGTATGCACGCCCGCACACGCGCGGTACGCATACATCCAAAACGCGGCACATTGTGGAGGCATGCAAACATAAACCTAACCACGACACAAACTATAATTATGTCTCACTTCCAAGTTATAGCGCCTCGGGGTAGTGCGCCGTTTATGCAAGGCCAGCTTATTCATGCTTTTCATCCACTGTCCCAGCAAGTCACTTTTAAATTTGAATATAAAGTCAGAGATGTCTGTCAGCATTTTAGCCCAGTGCCAAAGAAAACCAGCAATTCAACAAGACTTTGGCTATTAATCATTCAAATGCTTTATGTCTTACAAGGCTGGCAAGTAAGGACAATAAAGTCACGATTTCCTTAGGTAAACGGGAGATGTAGTGTGATACCTAATAACAAAGAGGGCATCATTAAAAACTTGAGGTTATGAATATAATCCTGGTTCTCTGATAAACGTGAGCGTCTCGGTATGGGAAGGCTTCCAGCTTGACCTAATCAAAAGCTCAAATATCATTATGCCAGGCCCTATTGTCTAAGCAAACACACAGAGACATACTGTGGATTTCTCTGTGGCGTTCAAACCCTAAAACAGTCTATGCCAAATACTGTCCCACCCCCACCATATTGCTGTGTTTGCGCTATTTCTGCAACAGTAGCATGCCAGGGGTGTCAAGCAGGTCCAGGGGCCAAAATCACCGGCCAAAGAGTCAAATTTATACTTGACAATGATTAAAAAATGAACAATTAAATAACAGAAAATCACTGGGGGTTTTTTCATGATCTACTATAGAGATGTTTGTTTTTTACAGTGGATTCACTGTCAGAATCATGCAACAACAACAAAAAAGAAGACATTATTCTGTCATTTAATAAAAATGTTCCATTTTAGAATTACAGGACAGTCTGTGCAATGAGCTAATAGAAGTTCTTCTGTAAATTTAAGGCCAAAGCAGAATTCCTTTATCATGTAGGAAAACTGATTTGTAGAAATGTATTGTTGAACTGAATTTCTTTTTCTTAGATTATATTTATATCATTATCTCAGGGATTAAATTTGTAGTTAAACGTCTTTACACTGACAGAGAAGAGAGTTTCACTAGTCCAGCCCACTTAAAATAAAATGGGCTGTACTTGGCCCACAATAGAAAAACATATCTGATATTTGCAATTAAGTATCAAAAGGATTGCTATGAGTTATACATCGGGGTAACTAAACAACTTCTGGCTAAGTAGATTGCACAACACAGAAAAGCTACCTCTTCAGGTCAGGATCTTGTTGTCTATTTATCCTTCAATGATAAGGATGTGCACATCCTTATCAGGAGCTGCAAGTAAAAGTTGATGAAGCCCTGGAAAAAAAAAGTTTCTTCAAGAGAAGAAACAAGAGGACATAAAGGAGAAAAAATGGAATGCAAACTCCAAAACATGGAAGAAAAACACCAAGTGCTGCAAATAATACTTGATGAAGCACTGCACAAAAATGCAGAAATGCTTCAAGAGAAAGAGTAACAGGAAGAAATACAGAAATAAAACCTCAACTTATTCTCCAAGACTTAGAAAGGAAAAATCTACAGCTGCAAGCATGTTATAATGAAATGAAGGAGAAAATCATTGAACTAGAAGGAAAAAAGGAAAAACTGGAAAACAACAGTGCCTGAAAAAGAAGAAAAAAAACGCTTCCGCTTTTTCAGGAGGAGGGACCCTACTGTATCTCACTTAATCATGAGGAGGCGTAGCCTTGTCTTCCTCCACCTCTTTTCTATCTCCTCACCCTTCTCCCTTTCTCTCCTACCACCTCTCCATCACTCTCCATTGTTTCTTTCTCCCCTCCCTTCTTCATCCTTTTTCTTTTCTTTTTTCACCCTCACCCCCAGACTAGTCACAGCAGATGACCCTCCCTGAGCCTGGTTCTGCCATAGGTTTCTTCCTTTTTAAAGGGAGTTTTTCCTAATCACTGTCGCCTTGTGCTTGCTCAGAGGGAATTGTTGGGGTTTTCTCTCCTCTGTCTCTTTCCTCCTTTATATCCCTTTCTCTCCCCATCCTCTCCATCACTCTCCATTTTTTTCTTTCTGCCCTCCCTTCTTCATCCTTTTCTTTTTTGACCCTCACCCCCAAACCTTCTGCCACAGGTTTCTTCCTGTTTAAAGCGAGTATTTACTCCTTGCTCAGAGGGGATTGTTGGGGTTTTCTCTCCTCTGTCTCTTTCTTCCTTTCTAATCCTTTCTTTTCACCACTTTTATGCCCTTCTAGCCTTCCTTTACCCTCTTCTTTTCAACTCTTTTCCTACCTCTTCCTTTCCTCTATCATCTCCCTACCCTGTGTTCACTTTTAAAGACACATGGTAGGGAAATGGGGGGACAATAAACACAATCAACCATATTTTTATATGTGTCAAATCAATGTCTTCGTTCAAGAATAATTCATTTTAAGAATTAAAATGAACAAAGGCTTTATAGTTGCATGTGTTGGTCTGGCGGCACATTAATGTTTTACACTTCTAGCAGTATCTGTCACGATCTCCTGGTTTGACTCACGCAATAAAGAAAGGGATAGACAAAAAACACAGTTATGTTTCTCTTATGTAACAGGCCAGAATATCAGAATATCATCTATTTATTAAAAAATAAATAGATGAAGGAAAAATTGAACATATTCTTTAGAAAAACAAACAAAAAAATCCCTGTTAACATATAGTAGCACTGTGGACATTTACAGATAGCTAGGACCAGAGTCTAGGTTTGCAAGAGCAGTTTACTGGAAACCTGAAGTAACAGACCACAGACCATTGTGAATTTTGAACTGCTGGCTGTTTTATGGAAAATGGAATACACAGAAGTGTACGTATGTACAGTTTCAGCACTTAAGTTGTTGGATCTAAATCCCAGAAGGAATTAAATAAAAGAAGAAGACAAAAAAAAAAAAAATCTCCCTCCCTTCCCACTTTAGGTTTGGTTTTAAATCCTGATTTGTGTCAAATACCAGTTAACCCTCGTTAGTTCCTTTCAGGTTAATCTAAGTTTCTTTTAGTTGTTGTTCTAACTCTCTGATCAATATGAGTCGACTTAGTTCTAATAGCTCAATTTAATTCAGCCTTATGTAGTTCAACCAACCCATCCACTCACTGTACATACAAAGTGGCTGGTTATGAATACTCAGTAACACTTCAATGAATGAAACAGAATGAATGGAATTCGAATGCTGAACATGAAATCAAATGTCCACAGATTTGCAAACCACAATTCAGAGAGTAATCAGTTCTTGGCTTAAGTCCTCTGAACGCTCCAGTAACATAGATTATCATCAAGGGGTGCTGTGTGGTAGGTGGAGACCCAATATGCAGGACTCCTTAGACAAACGTAAACTCAAAATGAGCTTTATTAGCTATCACTGGCAAGCTTAATAGAAACATAATGCGGAGTTAACTGGAGCAGACTGACTGGAAGAACTAACACTGACTGACAGACTGGAGCGCACACAACATAAAGGGATACGACGAGGACATGTTGCATCCCTGAATAGAATCAACTTTCTGGAATTCCCTGTCAAGATATTTTGATACAGAACCCTTAAGTTATTTTTCATAGCACTAGTTTTGTGTCCAGATTGCCAGACATGTCTCCTAAGAAGACAACTATCCCCAGTAGTGTTTACAGAGGTTAAAACTCCACCGAGGAAGAAATTGCAATGCCAGCTGTACCTTATTAGCAAAATGTTGCTACTTTAACAAATATTGCTGCTTTCCAAAGTTAAAGGATTGTGAGTGTTCATCATTATCAGTAGCTACAGGACAGCCTATTATGTTAAGGTTTCTCTTAGCACATTATGTGATACAATCACCAAGTGCTAAGGGGAAAAAAAGTGTGTAATCCCCGACTGGTTGGCAATGGTTCCTGGAGGTTGGTGGTTCTCTGGGTGAGATTAGTTGTAAAGAAGTTGCTACACCAGAAATCTCCTAGTTATTGTTTTGCTTGCTAGCAGATTGCCACAGTTGCCCGTACTTTTTCATGTTTGACTGCTAATGCTTGCTGACTACTAGCCAAGCATGTCCATAACTTAATTGTCACCTAAATTTATAACCACAATGGAATTTTGTTTGATTCACAATTAAACATGCGTCCATACGATCCACTATTTCTATTTAAACTATGACTACAGGAGGTTTTCACAAACTTCCTTAATAAGTCATTTTCCTTATTCTTCATTTGTCAATGAATCTTCCTTAATCTTCCTTCAAAATGCTGTATATATATATATATATATATATATATATATATATATATATATATATATATATATATATAAATAATTATATATAT
>VUQG01007724.1:129436-140371 GCA_015106755.1 Etia nguti
ATCTAGTTTTAGTTACCTGTGATAACTTTGGTCTGCATGACTCTCTGGGCTTAAATTGCAAGAATTAAATTTGTAAAATTGCAGACAAAGTTGTGATAACTCTTTGGGCAGACTGTCCTGTAATTATAAAACAAAGTTTTTATTAAATGACATTTAAAAAAAAAAAAAGCCTTTTTCGCAGAAATATTTGTAGTAGATAACCAATAGACAAACAATAAATGTCTATCTACTTCGGTGTTGTATGAGTGGGCATGGCACAAGCATTTAAGCAATAAAATGGCTTAAGTTTCATGTTCAGTGGGCTGGATTGGTGTCTAGCTGCAGGCTTTATGCTTGAAACGCCTTATTTAGATGTTCACAGGAAAAATTATTTTTTTTATCTCATTTATTTGAATTCTTTCTTTTATTTTGACTACTTTGTCCTGTTCAGCACTTTAGCCGACACTTGATGTCTTTTAAACGTGCTATACAAATAAAGCTCATTTGATTGGAGGCCTGTACATGTGCCACACAGATTTCCCTCTTTTTCATTCTTCCACTCATCTCATGTCCTGACCTTCAGATTGCAACAAATGGCAGTTTCTTTCAGCTGTCCTACTTCTGTTAACCTTAGGTTCAGATTAAATACGCTGGATAACAGTTATTTAACTTTATTGGTCCAGTTGGACTTTAGTCAGACAACAAACCTAAAACAAAAAAACACTTTTAGAAAAAAGTATAACATCAGGCCAGCTGACACTGAAATCCTCACCTTAATTAATGTACAAAAGAAGAAAACAGTAAATTCACAATTTAGGAACTCTTTTGTGTAACTTTTAAGGATACTAAAACCAATTTTAAAACATGTTCTCCAATAACATTGTCTCTAAGAGTTTATGTGCCTGTCATAGCCTGAAGGGTCCCCAAACCGAGAACAGTGTCAGAGACATAAAACGGTCTGCATGTTTTGATATTTGAGAAATACTTTTGTTAACCAGGTGAGCTCCTTTAACAGCAGAAATGTCATTTTTCCCCAGAGGACAGTTCATCAACCTGTTGTCCCATCTCCTCTCATGCTTTCCAGGCTTGAGAGGACCGAGCTCTTCTCATCCGCTGACCCTCCCTGCGGCGGTTGATGGCCTTGGTGCTAGCCCGTAGCTTTCGGAGCCTCAGAGCACGAAGACGCAGCTGAAGATCCTCCGGGATCTTCCCCCCTTTGGCCCTGATCTCCTTCAGCCTCTGGATTGGTGTTTTGGTGAGGGTGAAGTCACAGATGGTGGGATTTGGTTCCATGCCGACATTGCACCGACGCATGGATGGGAAGTAACCCTCGGCCCAAACGATCACCTTGTACTCGCCTGGGTTCAGAAGACGCCAGTAGTCCCCATCAGCGGCTACAGGAAAAAATGAGGTTTGCATAATTTTAATGCAAGTTTCTGGTTTTACAGGTTAATGCACCTTTAGAAGATAAATAAATAATTTTGCCAAAAACTGATTGCAGCTTCTATCTTGTGACGAAAATGTTCTCTGGGGCTCCAAATGGCTTGATATCAGAGATGTTTGACGGATTATAGATCAGTAAGTAATTTACAACAGTTTAAATACGGCAATTGTCAAAATGATTCTTTCAGCGTGTTTGGTTACAGGCTGTTAAGTTAACTTGGTATATACTTATGACTTTTCAGAAATACAGCTAAAACAAATATAATACTAAAACAAAGATGCATTTGAAGGTTGTAGTTTGACACTTTAACACCCTGGTCATTAGAAAGAAAATCAGATTAAAACAGATAAATAAAATCAACTGGCTGACCTGATCGAATGTCATGGTCGTGGTCCTCCACCTTGATTATAGCATCTGCTATTCCTTTTTTGGTGAGCTTGTCCCTGACCACACCTTTGATGCCTCTGTGAACCTGAGAGAGCAGAAAATGCTGCCATGTGAGCCACTGCTTTGAAAACCACATGATAACTTGTACCATTTTCTTTGAACAGATTTACCTGCTCCATGTAAACCAGCAGAGACTCCTTATTGTTCTCCCACTCGATGGGGAGTTCACTAACATGAGGAAACTTATCACAGGACAGCTCCACGGTCACCTCGAAGCAGTTGGTGTGCAGGTAACTGAAGTCGTTCATACCTGCAGGAAAGGCAGGCACAAAAGAAACACAGTGAATGTTGAGTGAAACATTTGTGCAATTTATGGGTTTAAGGGGGAAAACAACTGAATTTGATCCTTGAATAGAGAGAAATATGACATCTGTCAGTGATTAAGTTGGTTAAATATTGATGTATTTTTTAAGCTTGAAAATTATAGCAAGATTAAAACTTGATATTTACTGGAGCCTAGTTTAATTTAAGGGATATGTAATTTGACAGGATGTTTGCACATCGGTAGTAAAAAAATTTTAAGTGTTTCAATCTGCTCTCTTGTTTTGTAACACTAACTGAAATCACACAACATCCTCGGCAGAGGACGATGCAGCATTTTTTGGGTCCGATGAGTCTCAGATGGTGGAAATCATGCACAGAACAGACTGATGAAACTCACTGCCAGGAACCGTGTGCCAGGCTCCGCCATTGATGATGTTGTTGTGTGACTGAAATTCCTCGTAGTGGCAGATACGCCGGTCCGGGTTGGCCATCACCAGGTTAGTCGAGGCATAGACGGAGGCCAGCCAGCGAAAGAAGGCGTTGTCTGCTGTTGGCGTGTCTTCCTGTGGAGCCCAGTCACGGGTGCAGTCGAAGGGATAGGTAACAACAAGTTCTCCACCATGGAGGTTGGCGCTGAGGACAAAGGGAATATCCTGCATCCAGCTGATGACCGCACGTGTCTCTGGTGCAACCTGGGCAGAGGTAGAAGGAGTTAAGTTTAAGTAACCAAAGCATATGAAACTGCAGAAAATAAAGTGTTAAAAGTAAAAAGGCATGCAGCATTCAAAAAATAAAAAGCTGAAGTATTAAAAGGAAGTCTTAGCTTCATTAGGTTTTCCCTTTAAGTTTACTGTGGTGTCCAAGTTTCCCTGTTTAGTTATTTCCTGTTTTAGTTTTCTAGTTAGTTGTCTCCTGTGTTTTGCGTTTAGTTTTACGTCCTCTGTTTCGTTATCATGATTAGTTTGACCTGTGCCTCGTTGCCCAGATGTTTCTAATTCCCTGATTTGTTAAGCAACCCTGTTTTCCTGTGTGTCATGCTTTTGTTTTGGACTTTTTTCTTTGTTCGTGGAAGACACTGCCAGATACAGTCCGACTGATATTATCGGCCAACATTATCTATTTGTTGATCTAACACAGTTGGTGTTTATAAATCAATTAATTAAACTTAGATGAAAATTTAAAAATGAAAGAGGAGATGAGTGTTGATGTTTGTCCACCGCAGGGCACTCTGTAACTTTCCTGCTGACATCATGTGAATACTACAAATCCAAAAACCAGCTGATCCGAGCAGAGTTGGACAGAGGCATGTACCACGTTATGGCCTCCAATACTATGAAGCAAGATTTCACCTTATCTGGGTAACTTCAGGGTTAAACTTGGGGTTTCAGTACAATGAATGTGGATCACTTCTTTCTGATTTTATTGCCATGGTATCTTAAGCTGTGAACCCAACCTGCTCCAGAGGAGGTTGTGTTGCAGATTAGAGATCAACAGGTATGAAATCACCTCCTATTGATCAATCAGTTCTCTAGAAAATGGTGTCACTTTCCCAGACCTCTCTGCAGAGAGTAAGAGGGTCTAAAGTTTTTAAGTGTTTAAAGTCATTGTGTTTCACTGATGACCCATAATAAGAAATATGTTCTTAGACATAATGTTGTGGTGGGATTATCTTTATGACACCCACTCTAGTATAACTTTATAAATCATTTGTGTAACTTCTGTAAGCCTGTTCTGGTGTGTGATCAGCGAGTGCATTAGTGATTTTACCATTAGTGAGAGCAACTTTTTGTTATATATATATATATACACTTTAAAGTTCTTTTCCTGTTTTTCTAGCATGATCTTAACTAATAATAGTAAAGCCAACATGGCAAAGACTGTAATCTACATATGTGCAAATTGATGGCCAGGAATGTCTCTACACCAAATGTCTGTATTGATATTGATTAATATTAATTCAAAATTGATGTAAAAGTCCAATATTGGTCGGGCTCTAGTCAGATAGTTAATGGAGTAAAGAAGGAGAGGAAAATTCTAAATGTTGCACACTTTTGTTCTTTTTTGTGGACTTGCTCTTGAACAGGTTTTTAACATATACCTTTTTCTCATTTGTTTTCCATTCAACAACTTTAATGTCTGATAAAATGAGCGATTTCTCATTAGATCTATGCACTGCTTACACTGATGAAACATCTAACGACTCAGACATTTTAAACGTGGAGGAGCCCACTGTTTTTGTGCAGTAAATTCTGCTGTCAGATGTATGTGAAGAAGGGAGGAGTTCAACACTGACCCCTGAAATGTTACACACTTTAAACAAACAAACAAACAAGTCCAGCTCCTAAAACTGGTACTTAAGTACAGTTCTCAGGTGAAATAATCAGACACTCATTAACTGGAAAGATTTTCAGAATAAAACCCAGATGGCAGGATTAATAACCCTAACCCATATTATGCAGTTAAATAAATACCCTTTTTAATAACAAAACACACCCAAGAAGAAATTCACTAAAGAAAACTTGTAGATTTGGTGATCTTTTTCTGTCATTAAGCAGGATTTCAGCCTGTGTTTGCCTCAAACACTGTCACCAGACACGGAGTGACAATCCTCAGGCTTTCAGGAAAACCAGTTTCTTGGCTCTGAAATGATTTCCTGATCTGAGGCTTGCATGTCACTGAAATAAAAACAATCGCACACTGACTAAAGCCGCTCTTCCTCACGACCTTCGTGAGAACAAAACAGTGAGCATTGTAACGTTGCAGTTTTTAGGTGAAGTCAATTTTAATGCTTTAGTTTATATTTCCTGTCAATCTTAAAATAGCCTCCAGGTGGTGCCAATGAAATGAACTTTTCAAATGCACAAATAAGATGCATCTTCTTACTGTGGCGTCTTCTTTGGTGTAGTATTCTGGGATGGGGATGTAGTGGTTGGGCACTTTGGATTTATCTGCTGCTTTTTCTTGGGCGTCCCACATAATGTTGTTCAGGTCTGGGAAGTTATGATTCAGGTCGATTCCTTCAAAGCTGTATCGTCCCTCAGCCCATCCAGACAGTTCTGAACCCTGCACCATATTAACAAGTGCAATGTGTGGATTATTAAAGAGAATATTATATATATATATATATTTTAAAAAGAACAAGAAATTAGCTTAATTAAGATTTACCCACCTTCACATAAGCCTCTTCATATCCATCTGGGTTCATGGAGGGCAGGAGGTGGATTCGCGTCTCGGTGACCAGCCGTACGATACGCTGGTTGCCCTTTTTGTATTCTTTGCACATATACTGCATGAGGTTTAGGACAAGCTCTCGACCAAGAGCTTCATTTCCATGCATCCCTGCCACGTAGCGAAACTCAGGTTCCCCTGCCAAGAGGAAAATTTAGAGCCACTTTACGTGCCAAGGAATAAAAAAATTTGGAAGGACTGACTGGGGCACTTTTAAAAGGAGGTCGTATTAAAGATGATCTGAGATTTTAAGTTTGATTTTGTTTTCTAAAGCTCAGCAGCACGCTAGGAACACATTTAATTGCTCAGATAAAACATTCTGTGTTAGGCAACAGTTTGGCGCCAGGCATTTCTAAGTACAGGACTCTAAAGACCTGAAGTCTGGGCTTTTACCACAAAAATAAAATATGTGCAAGGCCTTAGTGTTTTCTCTTAGACTTGGCACTGATCACTACCCCATGAAATCAATCAAAGAACTGCTGACGCATAACAGCAAAATTCCTGGGAGCGAAGTGATTTTGAAACGTGTTTATGACATTTCTCTTAAGAAACAAAGACAAGCTGTACCATACTTGATTTTACTAATCTTGCTGGCGGATGTGGAGTGGCCACAGATCACATTTAAACCCAAGCCTGTATCTAATGGCAATGGCTCAAAGAAATAAAATCATTTGTTTATACAAGAGAGGCCTTCTCCTCAGGACCCCCTGCCTCCCTGTGTGGGGCTGCTGCAGAAATCAGGCTGTATAAACAATGGTGGATATTGAACTGCACCTCTGAGCTGCAAAACTCTGGGGAACTTGAGAAATATGACAAACCAGAAGGTTTCATCCCAATATCTTCAACTCTTACCGAGTTCGTGTTTGCCCGGGTTATCTGAGATCTCCATAACGTAGAGTTTGAGGCCCATGTAGCTCCTCCCTATAGTGTAGACGCGGGTGATATCGGGGCACTCCTCCGTCACAGACTTCATGAGCTTCAGGGTTCAGAAAACACGCTTAAGTGTGAGGCTTAAAAGGGTTAAAGCTGGACTTTTACCAAATCTGCAAACTGTTAAAAGCATGAGTAAAAACCCTGGTGTTTATGGGAAAGCCACTCATCCTGTAACTTTCCTAACCTTTCTCATCTCTTTGTAGTTGTGGTGTCTGAAGTCCAGAGCATCCTTGGATCCTGATTCATGCACTGAGTAAATATCAGATGGATCTACAAGAAAGTCGCACATGTTTCCGGTTACATATTTTCTTTTTATTGACTTTCAGAGGTCAACATCTTAATTCATTTAAACATCCACAGTAAATGCTGTGTCCCCCTCCACTACTGTTTTTCTTCCTACCATGAACACGGCAGCCAAGTATCTCAGCCCTGAGGCAGATGGTCCCGTTGGAGTACCAGGTCTGTGGGTTGATGCGGATGAAACGGGCAACGGTGGGAACAGGAAGGAGCCCAAGAACCGGGGTCTCAGGATTCTGGTTTCCTTCAAATAGCTGCACAATTCAATATGAGTTCATATAAGTTTGTATAGTCACAGAAAAACGATAGCACACCCTCTATATATTCTAAGGTTTTGTGTATAAGGATATAATAAAAGTAATCTGGCCTTATCAGGTTTATTTACGATGTTTATCAGGCCATTTCTAAAAAGAACATGCCACCATAGCTTAGTTGTACAAAATTGCCTTAGAACAACCAGAAGGCATCTGGAACAATCTCCTTTGGAGAGATGGGATGTTTGACCAAAATGCACAGTGCTACATTTGGAGAAAACTAAACACAGCATATTGGCACAAACACCTCATACCACAGGCCACAGGACCTGGGTACCTTGCACTCATTGAGTCGACCGTGAACTCCTCTGTATACCAAAGTATTCTAGAGACAAATGTGAGGCCATTTTTGGACAGCTAAAGCTTGGCTGAAATTGGGTCATGCAAAAGGAAAATGATCCCAAGCATATCACAGCAAATCTACAACAGCATGGCTGAAAAAGAAAAGGATCAAGGTGTTGCAATGGACCAGTCAAAGTCCAGGCCTCAGTTCATTTTGGCAGTACCTTAAGAAGGCAAACCTCAATGAACTGCAACAAGATTGTAAAGACTAGTGTCCTAAAATTCCTCCACAACGATGTGAGAGACTGATAAAGTCATAGACAAAACAATTCAAGTCATTGCTGCTAAAATAGGTGCTACAAGCTCTTGAATCATGGGGTGACAGGACAGTGGAGGAAGAACGTGCAGGAAGTGGGCCTGGGCAGAATCAAACCCAGGCCCCTGCACTTGCCTTTTGGTAGATGGTTTGCCTGCTCGGCCCACTGTGCCACTGTGCTAATGATTACAACACAAATATAGCTGAAAACATGACCTTCTTGGCAGAGTTAGCAATGGCTTTAAAATGAAGTGGAAAACTGTTGTTTCGCCTTCATTTCCTTGGAAAGAGCTTGGACTTTCCAAAATATGTGGCGTCAGGCAAAAAAAAAGAGTTTGAACCGCAGTTTTCAGTCAAACCTTAAATTTCTCTGTACACACTGCATGCTGGAACATTTATCAATGTGTACTTTAGTTTGTTTATATAGTGCGTTATAATGAGTTAAAGACCACCCCCAAATTTCATTTTATTGCCATACTGTATTTGTTTCATCCTGAGTCCTCTCTAATCTGCACCCATACTTAAGGTTTTGGTTCGCAGTCTATATTTTACTTTGGCAGAGACTCTTCAAAATCTGTTTTCCATCTATGTTCCTTAAATCGCAGAATACAAGAAGTAGTTCTCACCGCTTCCTGCGTCCCGTTCATGGAGGTGTGCCAGGTTACAGAGTCATTACTCAGCTGAACTTTGTAGGTTTCGACCCAGTCCCAACTATGACATAGACCAAAAAGGAAAACAAACGTATATTTTTTCAATGAGCTCATTGCAGCAGGCAGCCAAAGAATACCACAGCACTCCATCTTTGCTTTAGACAGTATGTTCAATGAAGAGCTAACGTCCATAATGCTAACAAATTATTTTTGATTTTCAGCTTTAATCCTGATACTACCTGACCTCCAGATGGAGTTTCGGCCTTGCAGAATGACTCCAGTAAACAGAGTGAGATGAAGGGCATCCACCTCGAGCCACTGGTGCCGGTCCTTATACTCTGCACACCAAGCTCCATCATACAGATCTCCATCCTCAATGCCAGACTTGGAAAAAAAAAAAGAAGAAAGAAAAACACATGTCACACAGAATCCATTAAACACTCCCTGAAAACTTGAGGCTTGGCCTTCGTGTGAAGCATTGCATAAGAGTTCAGTGCTGACCTAATTTTGAAATAATTACTTTCAGACTCCAGACTCAAGATTTTGGACCGCAGAACAAGAGGAGTGGACGGTTGAAGTGATAAACAGCACATCTGGCTCTGCATTCATCAGATTATTTTATTTAATTTTTGTACACTTTTTTCTTGGAAGAAACAATAAATAGATTTTATTTTATTGGCTAATTTTACAAGCCAAGCAGGACAAATGAGCCTACTAAGTTAAAGGGTGGATGCTTTATAATTTATAGTTCCTGTGATAAACACTAGAAATAAGCATGTAAGTTAAATGTGACAACATGAAAGGAAAGGCTAATCCCATTAGGAGATGCAAATTAGTCAAGATATCTGATAATAGAACAGAATAGAGTAAAATAGAATAGAATAGAATAGAATAGCCCTTTATTGTTATTGTACATGTACAACGAAATGGTGGATTGATTTTGGCTGAACCAACTCAGCTTCTCTACATTTAATAGAAATACACACTTACTTTACTTGCCACTTTATTAGGTACACTGAACTATAGAACTACATTATTTCCTCATGGCACAGATTTATCAAGGTACTAGAAACATGTCTCAAAGACTTTGCTCCATATTGACATGATGGCATCACACACAGTTGCTGCAGATTTGTCAGCTGCACATCCTCAATGTGAATATCCCTTTTCAGCTACATCCCAAAGGTGCTCTGTTGAGTAGGGCTCTGGTGATTGCGTAGAGTATTTGAGCAGAGTGAACTCATTTTTATGTTCAAGAAAGCAGCCCCTAAAAGTCAGAAATTGAGACTTTTTAAATGAAGCAGTGTCTTTCCAAATTTCTGTTTCCTAATTTTGGTGAATCGTGGCCTCGGTTTTCTGCTCTTAGCCGATAGGATTTTTATCCAGTGTGTCTTCTGTTGCTGTAGCTTCAAGGCTCGACATGTTGTGCATTCAGAGATGCTATTCTGAGAGATTTTTTGAGTTACGGCTGCCTTCCTATCAGCTCAAAGCAGTCTGGCTAGTCTCCTCTGACCTCTGACACCAACAAAGCATTTTCTAGCAGATAACTGAAGCTCACTGGATATTTTCTGTTTTTTAGACCATCCTATGTAAACCCTACAGATGGTTGTGTGGGTAAATCCCAGTAGATCGACAGTTTCTGAAATGCACAGACCAGCCATCTGGCACCAATAACCATGTCACATTCAAAGTCACTTAAATCACCTTTCTTCCCCATTTTGATGTTCAGTTTGAACTTCAGCAGGTCATCTTCACCATGTGTGCATCCTAAATGCACTCAGATGCTGCCATATGATAGGTTAATTAGATATTTGCATTAACAAGGAGTTGAACAAGAGAACCTAATAAAGTGAGAATAAATTTCTAGTTAATTGAATAAAAAAAAAAAACCCAAAAACTTCAAAGCACTAGCCATTTAATAATGCATTACAAATTCCCAGTGGACTTTCTTGATACTTTGGACCAAATCTTTGAATACACATTAAACTGAGTCTCAAATAAAGTCATTCTAACCATGACAAAGTGTCTGTAATAACCTCTGACCCACTGACCTGGATATTCAGCCTCCCCCTGTGAGGACCCAGCCCCGACCGCTGGTAGGACGAGGCTTGAATCTGGCTGTCATCAACTCGCAGGGACTCCAGGCCGAGGGGAGGACAGTCTGTGAGGAAAACAAAAGTGAATCATCATGTGATAAGATCTTCTCTGGGTTTCTGCCTCCACAAGTTGATATTCTGCAGAAGCAGCTCTGAGACCGACAGCGGAAGGGTTAACCTTTCTCTCTCTTTTTGGTTTGTCTGAGTAAGCAAACACATGCCAGATGTAAAACGAGCTCCAAGTTGTTATGTGAATATCTCTGATCATCTTGGGCCAGTTCTGTGGAAGTTTGGAGGCCCCTCACCTCTTCCTCCCCCTGCTCTGCTTGTTTCGCGGAGTAGAGGAAGCTGCAGATATCGGAATATGTGGAGGGTTTGGATGTAATTTGAGACACGGTGGAGAAAAGTCAAATGTTCAGCAGATCAGGGAGGTGAGAGCTACAGCTGCAGGGGATTCTGTGGTTTGGGGAACAACTAATAACATTCCCATCAGTCACAAGTAGGTCAAAACAGCTAAATCCAACATATTGAGCAACAGCAAGTATGACAAGCAGTAACAAATGTTATACAGCTGTGTATAGCTGAAATACATATTCCTTTAAGTGACTGAGAAGAGATTTTTAAAAACTAAAATACTAATTGGGGCAAAAATGATAATTAAAAAAAATTTATACCTGACTTTTAC
>VUQG01007727.1:7312-20429 GCA_015106755.1 Etia nguti
TTTTTTGGTATGCTGTGCGTAGATAAAGTTGCGTTGTGAGCATTTTCATGTTTTGAAAACGGTCACTGAAAAGCACACGGAGCTGCTCGTCACACAGTGTCATCACTGACTGCGTAAGAAAGAAAAAAGAAAAAGAAAAAGCTTCGAATTACAGGAAAGAGGCACTGCATTAAAGAACAAAGGAGATCGATGGCAGTACATTAAATTTTATGCGAATGAAAAAAAAATCAACTAATTAAAATTGATTACTCCTGCTTTGTAAATGTGTTTCTGAATTAAATTATTGTATGAAAACATTTTGACCAATCGAGGAGCTGAGGAAGTATCCATTACTGGATTGCAGCTGAGAAGGGGCTGGAATGTTTTGTGGTAGCTAAGTAGTTTGTTGTGCTTCGCTGCGACTCGCTTCTTGCACCCCCACTGCTAAAGTGCCATGGGTTAATCTCTGATGACCCTCATCTCTGAGAGCCGCTTCAAACCTATGGTTTGGGCCTTTTACCTGAATTAAAAGGAATGTATAGGCTAGGCAGTATTTTTGCCCAAAGTAAGTGAAAGTGAGGTGTCACTCACAGAGTCGCTCCTCTTTAGTCATCAAGGCTCTCGGGGCTCTCGGAGCCCCACTGGGGATGTCCTTATCTAAACAGTCATCTGTCTCACTAGTTTAGCAAGGGCAACCCCAGGCAGCACGACTGACAGTTGCACATTAAGAAATGTCAGATTTGGCTTTATAGCGTATCTGTCAAGCTAGTTTTGAATTGGCCGAGTGCCACGTGTTTGTCTTCATGTTTAGATCTCACAAGAATAAACAAAGCGCATGACTTTGTTGTTGCTTCGTGTTCCGTTAGAACACGTGGTAGCTTCAACTACTCTTTCTTATTCTGCTCATTCTGCAGAATGAGGATATTTTTTTTGCAAGTCAGTAAAAAAAGAAACCAATAAAACTCACACTCACTGTTTTTTCTTTTTCTTTTTTCTTTTTTTTTTTGGACACTTCTGAATTTAAAGTTTAAAGGAAGTGAAACATTTCCAGCAAATTAAACACAGTTTTGAAATATAGTTTTACACTATTCTAAAAAATTGCTTGTATTTCGAAAATAACAAGGCAGCTTCCTTTCCCCCCCCTTTTTTTCTCTTTGACAAGCGTAGCGTTATTCACAATATCATATTAAGTGTGTTTTTACCTTTTTGTCAGTGGCCTTGTCGAATACAGTCTACTGCGGCCCTCGGTTTTTCTCACCACTAAACTACTCAACTTTTCCATGTTTGTGATGACAGAACTTTGATAGGGAAATGATGCTGAATGGAAAGTTTGTTCTCTATATGCAGTGGTCTTGAAAAAGAAAAAAAAAAAAGCTCAATTTCCGTCCACCAACCCCCCCTTTACAAAAATTGCATAATATGCTTTTGATGTCATGATCGTAGCCTTGCCCATGGCTCTGACACTGATACAGCGCATGTTATTTTTAAACCTTTGCATAGCAAATGTCAATGAAGTTTTCCATGACCCTTTTTCATCTACTGAAATGTTGACTCTGACCTTTAAATTTCAAAAGTTAGGATCATTCAATAAAGATTGACCACATTTCAGAGTGTAACACACAAAACACTAACCCACTGTTATTTACCCCTGTACTCAAAATAACGTGTGAACAGATGCAAAGTAGTTTAGAAAAGCCCACGTTTAACCAGTAATCCTTTATCAGATTTTGCTTATGCTGAAAACGAGTTTCGGTAATTGCTGCTCATTTCATTTTGTAACGTTCTAACTTCTTTGAAAAAGCACTGCACATGAAGGGACAAGCAACAATGAGTGAGAAATGAAGGGTTCTTTTTGTACAGTCATTGTTAGAAAGATTCATCTCCAGCAGGGCCCTTGAAGCTTCTGGAGTGTCTGAACAACTGTGGATGTTAGCTAAATGGCCAGCTCTGCACCTCACTTCCTGATGTCTCTCAGGGTCAGTAATTCCCTGTAGCTGTTCCCAAGTGGCCTTGCTTTCTCCACTAAAGGTCACATTAAGGCGGGAAAGATGTCACAATTAGAAGGGCGTTTAAAGCTGCTCTTTTAAAAAGATTAAAAAGCACAGTTGGCCACATCAAGCAGTCAGGCAACTAAAGGAAATACAATAATTGCATTAAAAGTTAATTCCTTTCTGGCGGGGCTCTGATATCAGAAAGGTATTGGGTTAAGTCATTTAAGACAGCTGCCCCTGATAGCAGATCATCCATGAAAGCACCAAATTAATATAGAGCTTCATTTTTCGCCGTCTCTCACTTTCTCCTGCTTTTGGTCCTCCAAACGTGTGTTTGGGGGGGAAATTTGAGACTAGCTTAACACAATTTTTGTTCATGTCTATCAGTCTGTTATTATATCAGGGGCACTTCTCCACAAATGTACAGGCCAGGGCAATTTGGAATGAATTGATTCACACTGAGACCGAATTCTATACTTGCTAATGATTTCCTTTTAGACCCTCAATTGCACCCCCACCCAGCTTCTAGTTCCATCAAGTCCTGCAAATCTTTTCAATGTTGCAGACAAATTGTGTACATTTTTTTGCAGAACAGATAAGGAGTAAAGAGTTGCTCAGTACATGCCAGTCATTTCCTGTTTAAAAAATATAAAAAGTTGATGTTGCACCCTTTTTTTTTGTTTTTTTTAACTCTGGTATGGTATCTTTTATCAAAGTGTTCTTGTTTATTCCAAGAAAGTTTGCAAGCCTAAAACTGCATTTTTACCGTATTGCACAGTAATTGCTCGATAACTAGTGGTTTGAGTTGGCCTAAATAATTCAGACTGAAAACAAATCTTTTCTCTCTTCTCAGATGTCTTTTTAATTTCTCGTGGTTAAAATTCAGGTTACTTTAAAACTGAAACTAGCTACAAATACAGAAACCAGCCCAAAGAATCAATTGTAAGATATACCACGAAATGGTGTCTGATGATCGAAAGTCTGAATTTCCCAGATGCTCACACCTGCTCTTGAATTCCTGTAAAATATCCATAGGTGGGTCTTACAGTATATTATAGTTAAGTGCCGTTACTAGTTGGGGGAAAAATATACAACTGGTTACATGGATTCCCTCAGGCATCTATCTATGCGGTTCGAATGTAATTGGATTTCATCCTCATTTCTCACAATTCAAGGTATAACAGTTGTAATTTTCAGACAAGTGCAGTGCAAATTCTTGTCCAATTCAAACTCAATAACATTTCTGTAATCTTGTCCGTTCATCAAGTTCACTCTCTTTAAGTGTGTTGGTTAATGTTATCTCTTTCTGTGATTGAGTTTTCACCTCTTTTTCGGCTTTACCTGACACTTTATTGGTTATCTGGTTTGCAAAGATTATCACTCTTAACATGGAGCACTCTGGTGCATTAGGAGTCAAACCTTTACAAGAGGTTTTACAAAGAAGCCTAATTGTTCTTTGCACCAAAAATCATTTACCAGTTTCCTGCAAGGAAGGAAATTCACCTAATTTCTATTTTAGTTATTTATGCTGTCTACTCAAATGCGCCTTGTACTGTTATCCATCTTACCCCCGCCCTCCTAAAAGCCCCAGTTGTGTGCTATCCAACACTATAACTGGGGTGATCCATAAGTCAATAACAAGACTGAAATCTGTGCAATGTGGTTATAATTGATTGAGATGTCTGGATGGAACTTGTGCAAAGCGTCTATGTCATCTGCTAAGAAGTGCATTTTTCCTCTCCCTGAAGATCTACCACAACAGTTTTAACCAAATGGACATTTGCCTCATTAGTTTGCCGCTGAGCTAGCTGCGGTCCTTACTAAGATGTCACACTTACGCCTGTTAATGCTGATACAATTTTCTTGTCAATATTGTGCTACTGAAATTTTAAGCGAATGTAAACAAGGACTGCTCATTCAGCATATTCTTTCCCTGTTAGGTCATTACCTCTCAGCAGGCCTCCTGTATATAACTCTGTTATTTACCGTAATAAATATTGGAGTATTAGATTTTAGTGTGTTTATTATCTCTAGTTTCTGCCATTACCACATGCTGTGTCTTGTGGTAATGGCTCACTGACTTGTACAGTGAGTGCCTTGCAAGCACTAGAGTGATTTTTGTCTTTTTTATCAAAAGGATATTTTCTCTGTGTTTTGACTGTATCTTTTGGCCCAGAACATCAGTTAAGGGGTCACCATGCAAATGGTTTAATCTGGTTGTCACAATGAAGGTTCCGGGTGACTGACTTTAATAAGGCCTCAGCATATATAGAGATCCAGGAAATTCCACACCTCTTGCGTAACCCTTGTGTACATCAAGGTCACCGTGGTGTCCCAGTGAAAATGTAGATTAGTGTCTACATCAGTTGTGGCAGCGATCTCATAAAATCAAAGTGGTGCATTTTAATGAAAGGTTCACTGGGTTGTATAAAGAAGAAATTTTATTATTATTTTTATTGTTCAGGTGTTCATTTTAGGTTTGTTTGTAATCCGCGTTTGATAAGTTTCTTAAAGATGCCTGTGCTATAATTCTCTACTGTACTGTGTGCTTGTGACAGAAATCTCACTTTTTAAACACCTTCCCTGCCACTCCTACCACTTGGACAAGTTTAAACTGCAATTCTTTTGGATTGAAACAGGTTCTTAGTATATGCAATGCATTACCCAAAATGAATTACCACTGGCAGGGCGCTCAATCACTTTGTATCTTTCAACACTAAGAGAAAAGAAGAGTAATCAAAACCTTTCAACCTATTAGAGGGATGACTTTTACAATTGAATCACGGGGACCACAGGTGCGATAATAAGTCATCGAAACCTCCTCTCCAGTGTGTTTCCCCTTTCTCTGTGTTCTTACATATTTATCTATTTTAGGAGGCGCCACTTCATGGCGCCCACTTCAAATTTATGTTTTAATGCCATTTGAGGAAGATTTTTTTTCCCTCTCTCCAATTCTTGGAAATGCATACTGGGATGGAAAATTAAGGTGCATCTCGAAGGAAAACATAATAGAATCGATGAACGCAATGCACTTAAAACTACTGGTGTTCTGATGCTATTTAACGTTCTAGTGCATTAACGTTTCAAGTCATTACAACATTCAGGCTGGGTGATTTGATCATGGCAGGTTTTTAACTGGAAGAATTACAGAAGTTTTCAGCCTAGGATTCTCAAGTTATTAGATACAAATGATCACCTCTGCATTAAGTATAGATTTTCTTCCACTCCGCACTTAAGAATGGAAGTTTGTCTTTAAGAGGGTAATAGCAAATTAAGCTCCATACTCCATTTGTCCAGCACTCTTGATGGGCTAATTTTATAACTGCTGATTTGGTCATTCCCCACATTTAGCTGGAAAGTGGTCAGGTGGTCTTTTTCCTCACTGCTGGGTGTGGGGGGGAGCGTAAAAGCAACTATCAAATGGAATCCATTTAAGGTTTTTCTTTTTTTCCTGTGGGGTTGGATTTATAATGAACCTTTTTCTTAAAGAAGGTCTAGACTGTTGTTTGTGCTGTGAAAAGCATCAGTTTGCTGCAAAGCTTATCTTCTTCCTCTCACATTGTATCATTACAAGGGATTAAATCACATTTGTCTCCTCCCAGATTACCACTGCTGTACAATTTCTACAGAACCCAAAAGTACATCAGAGTCCCTTGGCCCTCAGAAAAGCTTTCTTGAAGAAAAAAGGTGAGAGACTTCTCATTTGCTTGATTTATGCTGAACGTCCTAAACAGTATACATATTTTTTTGGAAAATGGCTGTGGTATTACAATCCATATGTTTATTCACAAAATGTGGCTGGCAAAGATACAGATGCTATTTTTTGTAAGATCATTCTGTTGGGGTCAAAGGTTGTGGCCATGGCGCTTTGCCTTCAGGGGGGTCTAATAGGGGTCGATTTAGCTTCAGAGAACATGATTCAGGCCCTGTGAATAAATCACACACCAGTCTGGATGCTCCTTTGGGTTCAGGAAAATTAATATTGACAAACTCCCTCTGCATTTTCAATGGAATTATCAATATTGCCTTCCAGCATTTTAACCCTTTTACTTAATTTAACAGTTATCGTAAATTTGAGGCACGGCACGAGGAGGTTTTCTAAGCAGGGGAGGTTGGAATGTTTGCTGGCTCTTCACTTTCTTTGCAATTCATTGAGATATTTCTAACACACAGTAGAATATTGTTTGTGCAATAAAAGTTGCAAAAAGCTTTATTACTCTGAACTCATTTAAGTCAGTTCAATATAATGCAGCAGTAGAACTGCAGTGTTATGCCATGTATCTCTAACAGTCAGCCTATGGCTGAGCTGTAATAGTATGTACAGAGTGTGTGTGTGCACGTCTTTTGCCTTGGATAAACACTTTGTGGGGAGTGTTTTTATTTAAATTTGCAGTGGGACAGTTCAGTATGTGGGGACTGTACTTGTACAGCGCTCAGGGACTTTGCATTCAGCATTAGAGTAGCCAAACAGTGAAAAGTGAGCCTAAAAGCTCTGTGACTAAGAAAGGTAACCTGAAACCAAATCCATGGTTGCCGGCTGCTACTACACTCATCTCATATGGCTCTCTTGATATCATTTGAAATTAATTTTTTTGTCTTTTTCTTTCATTATTAACAACTAAGGTATGTTATCAGTCTGCTGTTGGTTAATTGAAACATAACAAGGCCTCATTATTGTCAAAGGATGCCATGCTGCACCTTATTTTCTTCTTACTTTCAGCCTTGATGCAAACTCCACAGAGCTCCACTATCCAAATCGGTTTGCTCTTACTGCACTTTAAGTCCATGAAATATGTATGACGCTTTAATGCAGATTTATTTTGGAAAATCGGTTCCGCTGTAGATCTAAACAAGAACTCTGGATTTGCATAAGGACATCGATCTTACAAAGAGAGAGATGGGAGATATGGGCAATGAAACACTAAGCGCAAAGTATGTTTGAGTAGCACTCTGCAGTATTCTTAGGCTAACTCTTGACTTGTACAGTCATACAGCAGTGAACCTGGAAGTTGTTTAAATCCAATACTCAAGCTTTGAGATTTCTCCTGTTTCAGGAAAAAAGCTCTACTGTTACCGTCGTGCTTTATTAAATCAGTTGCTTTGTGTTTTTGTAATTTTATTTAAGTACAATAATTTTTTGTCTTAGAGATTGGCGTTCATCATATTACAGGAAATTATGTCAGGAAAAGGCTGTTTTTAAGCTGCACTTCAAACACAGATATTGCACCACAATGCCGTTTAGTAAGGAACTAATCTTAGTTGACTGCTAAAAATAAAAGTGTACTTTAAGTGATAAATCACCTGTCAGACTTGTTTCATCAGTATACCACATGTGTTGATTGAAATATTTCTTCGTGGGAATTGAAACAAAATAACTTTTTCCTGCCGGTGTTTGTGTTAATTCATAAATTATTGCTATAAATTGCACTTCTCGGTTACATTCATAGTAACAAAATAAAATGAAGCATCAGTACAAAATATCTTTTAGTCTTTCTTCATCTTCTCAGAAGCATCGACATCGACACTGACGAGAATTTGATTTTGAAACTTTCCATTTTCCTCCCATAAAACACGTTGGTAAGCTGAATCAGATCAGTAATCTTGGTGACTGCTTGCTGAGCCACAATAAGCTTTTATACAGACAGCAGCAGGCCAGTGCTCAGACTTTTGCATGCTCCTGTACCCAGCATGTATTGTCCTTTCAACCTTTTGACAAAGAAACTCAATCATCATCCTCCTTCTCCCACAGTCACCACAGCAAATGTGTCAGTCTTAATTTCTAATACAGTTTAATGTCATATTTATGTAAATACTTCTGGATTTTACTCTATATTAACAGCCAGAAATGTCAAAGCACACATAAAATGAAACAATACCATCTCCTGGTAGAGTGGAATTTAAATTGGATTCCTCTTGCTGCCAGTACTTACGCTGGACAGCTGATGAAGGGGAAAATAGGGCCCACTTTGATTGCATGTTGCAGAATCTTTACACAATAATCTCAGTCGTGCATATTATTTCCCTGCGCATTTGTGCCCTAATCTGCACTGAAGGATGCCTCTCTGGTTACATGTCTGTTTTTTCTAAAGAGACCCTAATAGTGTGGTTTATTTCAATATTCATTGAAAAATATAATTTTCTGTTTTCCTTCAACTGTCAGTTTCAGGGTATGAATTGGCAATTATGCAGTCCAATATTTCAAGCTGCCCTTCTCGAGTCCTTGAAGTTGAATAAACTGGCTGAAATATTGAAACTTTGTCACTTTGATGTAATATAAATCAAGATTTAAACCCAGAGATGCTTTTTTCCCTGTCTTTTACAGAGGAGTGAGGAAATGAATTGCATTTTAAACTGTCATACCGCAATCTTGAAGCAATTTTGCCTTAGTCGTTGACTGCCAAGATCAAGTAAATTCTATTGTGTTTGAGTGAAATATAATGCGCTAGACTCTCATCTAGTGAATTGTGCCATCTATGTCTTCTTCAATTAACAGATGCAGCAACTAAAGAGCATTGGGCCTCCACTTTGGCACCACCATTTAACCCAGACAATTAGCAGTTACACACATAATTACCAAAAAAAAAAATCAAATTCTCAGGACAAAGTCAACAACATTTTCCAGCTCTCAGCGTGTCACTTTGACCATGGGACCTAAGGTGACATCACCCAGCCGCTCCTAGTTTGACAAACCTAAGGTAATTTGTTTTGGAAAGTAAACCCAGAGAGTGTACATACTTTGTTGCAGTACAGGTAATTTCAGCATGTGAAACAGGTACAGGGCATTCGGAGTCGGTGAGACGTAAATGATGGCGTGACTGTTTTTATTTATTTATTTATTTATTTTTTAATAACATCTCAGTTGTTATTGAGTTAAATAAATAACCCTAAGAGATTTCACCCTGAGAAGTGAGCCAGTGATGGAGGGTCAGGGGAAACAGAGGTAGGCATTTGGTCTATTACCATACCTGCTATGGAGGTAAGAGTAAGGTTCATCATCCCAGATATTAATAGGATGCTGTTTGTAAGTGGGGTTATGTGACTCACCTCTCGGACAAAAATGACAATGACCAAGGCCTGCATGGAAGGTAAAGGGATTGATGTGGTTATAAATTACTCCACGGCGCCACCTAGCCTAGGCCTTGCCCACTTTGTCATCACTACAAGGTGATAAAGCAGGGAAATGAGAGCATAGTCCCCTTTTTTAATACATAAATGAATACTCTATGAGAATGGTCATTATTTAGGGGCAATGTTCAAGCTGTTGAACAGAACCAAACGACATGTAGAATCTCCCTCGGCAGTATAGCTTGGGAAACAGTTTGAACTTCTCTTTAATAACCCATTGACCTCCATCTATTTATGACCCCTGGCTTACATTTTTTTCCCATAATATTCAAAATGTAAGTAATTCTCACTCAAGGGCGACTTCATAGTTCAGGCCTTGGAGGACCGCGAAAAAGGCATTCACCTTTTACCACACAAAATATTTTAGTAAGCAATTCTTATAATTGGCTGTCCAGGCTAGGTCTTGACCCATAAAGTCCAGAAGTGCCAGAATTGGAGAAATAGATTTAATGCTAGAGCCCTGCTGCCTCTTTGCCCTTAAAAAATACCCAGAGAATATGAGCCAGTGAAAATAGAGCTGTAAATAACCTGACGAGCAATGGGTTTTCCTTTAAATAAATACCGATCAGGTTTATGTTGAAAGACAATAGAAAACGTAGCCCAGATATGCAGTTTACAGTATTTATAGCTGTAATATCGAGGTGCCAGCACCGTAATTTCATGCCCCAATGAGAATGGCAAGGTCAAAGCAAATGCTTTGGCAGAGCATCTGCTAATACGGTGACTCATAAACAGGCACTGCGTGTATCAGGTGCACCAAATAATACAGTATAATGAAATACAGAATAGCTTTCCATTATTGTTCTTTTTTATGGTGTCGTCATTAGGTGTAATTTATGTCTTAAAAAATTCATCTCCCCACAGGTCGATCTGAAATGGGGGTCCAGGGGTCATTCCACAGGTTTTGGAACCCATAATAAATTTCACAATCCCTTTTTTGTCTTTTCCTTTTATATGTAAAACTCACTTTCACCTTGTTCCTTTTTCTTTGGGATCTGAGGGCTCTTTTGTTTGCTGTTGTCTTCCCCCACGGCAATAAACAGATCAGAGCCTCAAACACAACTTAGCAGGCTGTAATTTCACAGGAAGTCAGCTTTTGGAATTTCCAGGTATTTTATTTTGATGTTGGGTAAAAAAACAAAAACCTTTCATTTGCTGCATAAACAACATCAAAGATGCGAAGAGCTATTAACATGTACATATATTGGTCTCAACAGCAGCCTAAATGTAGTTTTTTGTTTGCTTTTTAAAGACCTTAAATTTCAAGGTGAAGGGACATTTTCTTTTTTTTTTCCTCTCTTTTCTTTTGTTTTAATATATCTTGTCTTATTTGGTGAAACTGAGATCATCGCATGTCTCACTCAATAGTCTGTCACCATGTAGTCTGCTGCGGTCAGATGAAACAGGAGTCCAGGGACACATTATTGCTTATTTGACAGTGCAGTCTGACTGCACAAACTCAGCGCATGGCGCTCACCACTTCCTGGCACTCAGGACCTGCTCTTCTACAGGCTGGCCAATATTTGCCTTCAATTATTCAACAATTTTCATGGCCATTCCTTTGAGCATTTAAATAGGTGACTGGAGGGACCTCTCTTGGCATAAGCTTTCTGCTAGATTATCACAGGATTTGTTATTCTTTTGGCCTGCGGGTACATGCTCAAGTGTGATTTCAGATTTGCTTCACAGTTAAACACTTAAACAGGTATTCAAATGGGAGGACTCGTTTCTCTTTTCCTTTTTCTTTTTTTTAAAATCACATCTTGTCCACCTTTAGAAACGAAAATTTCTGCTTTACAATTGACTTCTCATAAAACGATCAATCCACATGGAGGTTATTGTATGCTATCTCGTATAGGCCACTCTGGAGGTCAGTAGAAGAGCTGTTATATCTCTGTGCAGATACTGTTCTGTTAATGAAAACTTGAAGCCGTCACTTGAAATACTGCATACGAACACTTTCCGTTCTCTCAATATCTCTGAAAAGATGGAGGAACCGTTAGGCAGCACATGTGAGAGTTGTCTAAATCCTGAGGGAATAGTTTTAAGTAAAAGACTCTTTTTACAAATCTGATTGTCTGTCATTAAGTAAGTGAAATTACCGAAGGAAGTAATGGCTAAAATCTTGGAGAAGAAGTATAAAATATTCTAATGTAAATTGTGTTGCTTCTTCATTATAAGGTGCTTATCTCTATCTAAGAACTACAATATGTTCCAGTTTTGTTTTTTTGTCTTCAGCTTTCTCTTAATTGTTGTGCTATAAATGTGTTTTTTGTTTTTTGTTTTTTTTTCCAGCATGTTTCATCAAAAGTTGTAATTATTTTCTTTGTTTAGAGTAAGATGCTCATTAAAAGATGGGACCCACAGCAATGGCAGCATATGGTGGCTGAAATAAAATCCTTTCTTGCCACAAAAGGAGATGTTCATATTAGATTTTTTTTCCTCCTCCCCTCTGATTCTCCATCGGGGAGCCCTTTGCAATTTAATCATCACTAAAATCATTAAAAAGATCTGAAGATTAAATTATATTGGCATTTGCAAAATTATGTAATACATTTACATTACAATGAAGAAATTAAAATAATGCATTTTCACTGTCTGGGGTGTATGAAATCTCCACATGGGAAATATAACTGGAGAAGTGGACAGACTCTTATTTTCTTTGCCTTTGGTGGCAGTTAATAGGCTAGCAGAGTTTCAGATTTCACTGTGTGAACCTTTCCGCACTCTCTTCCTTTGATGGATGTCCCTGAATCAAAAACTCTCGCTGGAATTTCCGAATTATGAAATGAAAATACATTTTTGAGAAAGAGTCTTTGTGAAATTGAATGAGATTTGACATACTTTCTCTAAATTCTACTTAAAAGATTTGTGGGGAGCTTGGGAAGTATTTAAGCATACATTATGATAGCCAAAGAGCCATTTGGTTTTTCCCATTAAGGGAACATTTTTCCGAACGCCTTATAAGTGTGTGTCTTCATTACAGGCCTGACAGATGAAGAGGTAGAGTTGGCCATCCAGCGTTCTGGCTCCACAGAAGCGCTGCCTCTGGTCCCTGCGGGGCCCGCACATCCACTCCATGCAGCTCAGCTTCCTCCTGCACCGCTCAGTGAGTACATATATCGTTTTCTCAACTTTTTTAGCACCTGCAAATGCGTGCATGCCCCTCAGAAATAGTTTGAGACTTAAAGATTTGAGAGTAAACTGAGATCTTGTGCTTTGCAGATTTGTTAGTAGAGAGCTTCCCTCTTGCTTTTGTTAACCCTGTTTAGTTTGTTTAAATTATCTGTAGCTCCCAATATACCTCTCTCTTTACAAGTATTACAGTTATGCGTAGCATACGACATATTTGCTGCACTGTGGATTTAGACACAGGAAATACGAGCACAAGCTTATGAAGTCTCTTGCCATTCTGTTTCAAGGGGTTCCCCCCTGGCAAGACCCCACACCACAACCTGTATCTTTATTACCTCAGGAGGTTATGAGTGCTGTCCACTGATTTACCAATGCAGAATGAAGTCCGTGTAATGCTTAACCCATATGACAATGATTCCAGATGTATTCCACCCTCATTTATTACCACACTGTCCTTGACTCCCCCAGCATCTCATGTTTTGTAATGAATGTGATGTTGATGGGATGGCCATGTAGTTAGGAAGACTCGCAGCTCTCTGTCCATAGTGGAGGGTTTTATATCAAAACGGCTATAAGGGAACTGCATAATGAGGTGAGAGCGCGAAGTCTTGTATGGGGGGTCATGCCGAAAAGAGGGGGCTACCTCCCTTTGATGTCCTTCTTATGGGGACGGTGCACAGGGACCCGCATCCATCTCTGTCGAAGTAATGGATACTCTGATCTCTATTTCCACACGGTAGAAGGACAGGAAGGCCTCCACTGAACCCAATAAATTTGAGAGGAGATTGGAAAAACGGGGGATGGAGACCACAGTTCCACAGCTTAAGTGACCAAATAAAAAAAAAAAAAAAAAAAAAAAAAAAAAAAAAAAAGGAGAGGGGGGAGAA
>VUQG01007727.1:33319-49902 GCA_015106755.1 Etia nguti
GTAAATCATTTTTTTTTTTTTTTTTGAAACCCCCTTTTTTTTTTCTTTTTCTTTTTTTTTTTTACATGCATACCCCACTGAAAACATTAGTTTCAGGTGCAAGCAGGCAGGGCCTGCAGGTTCTTCCTCATTTCCATGTTTGTTGATCAGTTAGTAGTTTTATCATTCCAGGCCTTTATCAAAACTCCCCATTTTACAGCTGCCTCAGTCAAAGTCCAGCTTGTTCCTTAAAAAAAATTGCTGCAGAGACAGATTTTCAGCAGCAATTTGCCATTCAAATACTTTTCCATTATACCCTTTAACATTTCATGCCGCACCAATGCCTGTGTGTGGCTACACACGCCTTTGATAAAAGACAAAAAGGACAAAACAAACTGCTAAGCTTTGGTCTGCCTTCATGAATGTGGCTATTGTTCAAGATAGTCATTATCCAAAACACAACACACTGGCCTAATCTTTTCTAGATAGTATGGAAAATTATGTAAAAACACCATGATTCACACTCACTGGACTTTCTGACGCCATAAAGGTGGATACAGTGAGATTGTTTGTCCTTTTTTGTCATCGCTTGCAGTAGGCAGTTGTAAGGTTGTTATGGTGACGGAAGACCTGACTACACACAAACATGTGGCTTTTAGCATTTGCATCTACCATGTTTGTTTACCCAGCCGGTCTTTTTTTTTTTTTTTTTTAAAAACAAAACTTTTTTATTAACTCATATCGTTGAAATCAATCATAGAGGAGCTGTTGAAAGTCCTACAGAAAGCTGAATTGTGCTGAAACCCTGAACAGTGCTCATGTGTGTGTTTTTGACAGTTGTGTGCGTGTTTCACTTGTATTTTTCCTATAGGCCTCGTCCTCAACGAGCCGCATCCTGGACAGCCAAACAGTGGGAGAGCTGAAGGCTGAGATCATCTCTTTGAAGGGCTTACTGCTCAGCAGGTAACAAAGTTATCCCGACCCCTGTCACATGAAACAGGCCAGGTGTGCGTGTGTGTGTATTGAAAAGCTTAGGACTTGGTGTTTTTGTGCACGTTTGAGTTCCTTAATGCAGTCCATTTGAACTGTGTGACAGCGTAAAACAGGGGGAAAGCACCATCAGCATGATATGCAATTTGATTCATAAAACAACTCATTTGTTAGCATGTGGTAGCTCTTATTTAGATGTGTTTTTGACAGCACGTCTTTTACACCACACATTAAAATCAAATTTAAAACTGCCTATCCAACACCTTAAGTTTACACCTTCACCTGGTTATTTCATTTCATTGAAATTTGTTTTGGTTTGTGTAGGGTAATAGAAGCTACTGACACATTAAAATATATATATATTTTAAATGTGTATTTCTAATGCAACAACTAGCAGCAATTGTATCATATTTGCAGATGTTGTACATTAACTTTGAGCGTGACAGTTAATTGGTGACTATTAAAGCTACCTTGACAAATATACATTCAGTGAACAGTGATCTGTTTTCATCCCATCACTAAAGCGTGATTGTAAGACTCCTGTTTGCTGAGTAAGGCTGTGAGATATGGTTGAAAAAGTTTGATAGTGGACCCAAACTCAAAGTCCATATTTTGTTCCTGGAGGTCTGAGTTTACACTCTCAGAAAGCGTGCAACTATAAAACTCTCTTGCAATCATTGCACACTCATCAAAAGCTCTTACCAAAACTATAATAAAGAAAAAACGGTGTCTAGTTTAAATTTGGCAGATATTCACTACAAGTTTGTCTCTTTAAGCAGCAACTGACTGCTCCGAAATGCTGCTGCACATTTGGGATACATGCCAGATCTGTGTTTCTATGCCAGAACAACACGCCAGGCGTGCTCCCCAAGACACTTCATGACCTTGTATTAGACCCCTGACAGACTGACCCTAGGGGATGATTTCACAGTTCAGTTACGGAAAAACTGGTGAGCCTGCTTCAAGGTGGAGTTCTAACCTGATGGGCTTGTGCTGTTTTTTTTTCTTTTTTTGTTCTTTGTTTTCCTTAAGACAAAAAATTGGAACTCATACCTTTGTTCTAAACTACCTTAGATTACCTGACGGTTTGTGTACTAATACATGAAAAAAAAAACCCCAAGAGAACACATGAATAATCATGTCAGTCTTAATTATAACATTTCATGACTTGGGTTGGCCAGTTAACATACAGCAGGCATCAACTGGTGGTAGTAACAAAGGTGACCATTAATGTACTCCAGTTGATCTGTTGCAACTTTGTAAAAAATGAATAAGATTTTTTTATGAAATGAATAAGATTGTAAAAAATGAATAACCTGTGTGAACTGAAAAAAATCTCCTAACCCAGATGGAACCTGACTTTTTAGGCCAACGTTTATACTGATACGGAGTAAAACCATTCTGATACTGATAATATTGATACAGTGGCTCATATTGTTTATTTATGAAAAGAGCTGATGATTATAATGCTTAAGCAAGGTCATTTGAAAACTAGTTTGCTACCTACAGTACTGTGAGGATGGTGCTTCAAGCTACAGCGCAGTCTTGTCAGCTGTGATGTCACTCTGCTGCATTCAGCACTGACAGTACTATAAACAATAGATTTGGAGCTACTCTGTTGGACAGACTATGCAATGCTATAAACTTTGAAAATTACTTAACTGCAAAGTCTAGATGTACCTATAGTGTGATTGTTAATAAAAAAAGTAAAAATAAAATGTGCAAGGCCTTTTGTGTGAGCGTGGTGATAGACGTCCCCTCTTTCTTTTCAGCTTTGTTCCGCAATCTAGTCAGCCGCAGCCCAGCTCAGTCAGGCCCATTAGCATGCATGATTATGTATTAGTGTCTATAATGAAGCCTGAAGTAAGAGTGTACATCAGAAAACCTGCGAGGACGAAAATTGCCTCAGTACTGTGTAGTTGAGCTTGTTTTGTTCCCCTCATACATTCTAATCAGTAATAATCCCTTTGTCATTTGCTTTCTTGACTTCATCCTGACTGTCACAATGAGTTTTCTGGCAAAGGATTGAATTACAAAATAAAGGCTCTGTATCACCATCTGTCTCCAAACTTGTTCCTTTCCTGTTCAAATGATCCAAATCGTCTCCAAACTGTTTTTTTAAAGCACCAAGAAGTGCTAAAACCCATTCAACATTGTCTTTTTGATCTTAAAAGCTGCAGTGGGTGTAATTAAAAAATCTTAGAGCATCTTTACCAGGTGTGATGAACATCTGGCTGTTTCAGGAGGGGAAAAAAAAACGTTTTCTCTGCTGTAATTATGAGAATTACATAGGGTGGTTAGTGTGCGGTTGCATGCTTAAATGCAAAAAAGTGTTGACACGTGAGCTTGGTTGGAAAGTTATACATGGGTTTGTGGTCGTATTATGTCCAAATATGGTTGATTCCATCGTGGGAAAGCTCTTTTCACATCTTTTGATTACAGCGAGGTTTGTGATGAAGTTGCAATCGGGCCTATTTCTGTTCAACGCTGTTGTCTGTCACCCCTTACAGGAAACAGTTCCCCTCCACTCCCTCTGTTCCCAAGATCCCCTCGTGGCAGATCCCCCTGAAGCCACCTGCAGCATCTGGCTCACCGTCCATTAACCACACCAACAGCAGCAGTGACATCTCCCCTCTGAGTAACGAGTCCGCCACCTCCTCCCCCATCAAAAATGGACTCCACAGCCCCCAGGATGCACTGGGAGGGCCCGATGGAGCCCATGGTATCAATGGAGATATTTGCACCGTGGGCCTGGGCACAGCGCTCCCCCTGGACCAGGTCCGAATGGAGGTGCAGGGAGAGGAGGAGAGGAAGGATGAAGATGATGATGTCAGCCATGTAGAAGAGGAGGAGGAGGAGGAGGAGGGGGGGGGTCTAAGCATGCAGACAGAGGACCGGCGAGGTGGGGACGGACAGATTAATGAACAGGTAGACAAACTGAGGCGGCCCGAAGGTGCCAGCAATGAGAGCGAAGTCGATTAGACCAACATAAGAGTACAAAAACACTTCAGAAGACCACCTCTCATCCCTGCTGATAGCTTTGTTTCTCGCTGCTCTCACACACAGTTTTTTTTTCTCTTTTTTTCTTTCTTTCTTTCTTTTTTGTCAGTTTCCACTTGCTTTTGTCACATCATAATGTTGAGCAGAAGGAGGAGTAGGAGTGCAAGCGTAAGAAGAGCCAGACCTGTGTGATGACACACAGGTTACCACGTTTTACTTTTGTTCAAACTAAATGACTGTATCCCGAGCCAAGTACTGTGTTGTGATGTTTCTTTGAAAGGACAAGTGACAAGCAGCAGTCAAATCAGAATGACTTTTATCAGCCTTTATGCAGTACTAACCGTGTGTGACTTACTGCCTTTAATTTCCATGATTTGATCAGATAATCCGCAGCTTTGCCTCGGTGTCCTTGTGATTGTACTAAGACTCAGACCAAAGAGGCAGCGCCGCACACAATATGTCTGCTGTACAGTGCATCTGCGGGTCAGGAATCATAAGGTGGTGCTTGAGTCTCGGTGTTACCGTGAGGTTCCAGTGGAGCATTAGTAGAGTTCGTCTCCCTGTTGATGGCAATAGGAGAGGACAAGCTCTTCCAGGGCCGGAGCTTTTAGCCTCTTTTATGTGTCCTTTCGCATTGGTGTCAGTCTGTCAATAATTTACAAGGCCAGCAGGGTGGCATTTGGGTGAAATAAAACCCCTGAAATTCGAGATTAGAATGTGATGACGGGCTTTGTTCCATGCCGGTGTCAGAGTGCTCATACGCTCAAAGGAGGGGAAGATAAATGTTTTTTTTTCTCTCTCTCTCTCGCTCTCGCTCTCCCCCCGCTTTCCTTTTTCACTGTGGGCTGAATTGTGCATCTTTGCGAGCCGTGTTTGCGGGAGAAAAACCAAAGGCTGTCTGCTGAGCTGTATCTGTGTCTCCAGCAGGGCAGCTGATTTGGTTTGTGAAGTATGTTAATAATCAAATGATCAACAAATAACAGATGTATTAGTTCATGCAGCTTGAAATGTCAAGGAGGCTAAAAGCGGAAATCTAATACAGAAAGCCCAGTTGCATTGTATTATTTTCTGTGACAAACCCTCCGGTCCAAATTATGTAGGGCCTCCTACAGTGAGTAATCTTTACAGAAAACGGCGCCAATATTTTGTAATTAAGCTGCAGTAAGACGACGAGCGCTGCCACAGATGGAAGTTGCAGAACTCGTATCACTTTTTCTTTCTCAGTGTGGAGGTGGATGGGGGAAGTAAAAGAAAATTGCCCCATGATTGAAAAGGAAAGTAATAAATGAATACTTGACTTATTGAATTACTCACTCTGTCTCTAGCTAACAAGAAGAGTCCATGAGTGAGAAGAAGGGATATCAGCTTGTGCCATTTCCACTTCCAACACATGGCCTTCATTGGAACACAGAAAAGGTAGAGGGGACACTGCACATTTCTGAGATACTGTCCTGGCCTGCAGATTATATATTTAGTTATTTGAATTGACATTAGGCTTAACCTTAACAGGAAACATTGCAGTTAAGGTTGTTTTGTTTTGTTTCCTTTTGTGTGTACGTGTACTCAGTATGCCTCAGAACCACTGTAGTTTCAGTGACGGGTCCTTTCCCTGTAACTTACTGAATAAGCACCGTCTTCACTGCACCTCTAACTGTAATAAATTTGATTTGTCTCAACAAGAATCTCCTATATTTATTTTCAAACCAACAGTGCACAGAGAACACACTTCACTGCACTTTAGTATTAAAAAGCAACTGTACAATTATAGATTATACTTATTGCAAAATTGTTATCAAGCTCAAGTTACACAGAACTTGCCCTTTAGGTCTTCAACTTTTGCTGCTTTTAATAGTCTGAGAGATTAAATGGATTAATATGTTCAATTACAGATCAGGTAACAATCATGTTTGTATGTTTTTCTTATATCACTGAATTTTTCTGTTCTATTTGAAATAGTTTGAGGCTTTTAGCCACACCAGAATCTCTGTATATCAAACCATTCACTAAAATAATTTTTTAGACTTTCTTTTTTTTCTTTTGGGGTGTGGTTTCCTTTCATAACCAGCTGTAATCTGTTTGTAACTCCAGCACCACTCAAGCATGTATACTGTAAGTACATATTCCTCTACTTAATTTTCAGAAAGCATGACATGGCAGGGACTTTTTTTCAGCTTTCTCTCCAGAAATGAGTGGACGCGGCTATACATTAAATAGGTGAAGGTTTGTTTATTTCTCCAGATGAATCATTAGTGCCTCTCCTATGGTTTTCAGTATTGTGTGCCCTGGTTTATTACTCAGTTTTCAATTCAGTGAATATGACAGACTTTTATTTTGCTATCATGTTTTAGTCAAAATCAGGGTTTTTTTTCTTACTTTTTTTACTTACTTATCAAACACACAGTCAATAAAGGATTTTCTGCTGTTTATATTTAACTTATTATACACATTGTAAAACAAACACAGCAAAGCGCTCCAACCACCCATATTGATAAGTCCATGCCCAGTCTCGGTGACATCAAACGGTGCACAAAAGTTCAGAGCCCAGTTCAGAGGGGTCGATTGAGTTCGCCGCTGCCACCATCATTTAGGTGAATGTCAGGTTTTAGGAGAATTCTCTGTCTGGCCAATACCAGTCCACCATTGTGGGTGGTATGGCCTGTCCCTCCCCTGGAGGTCAAGGGTTTCAGAATCCCCTTTCTAACAATTTTATTATTGCTAAACTAATATTGCAACCAGTTTAGCAATGTATTGGTAATAGTAAATTTTGATTATTCATAATGGTCTGGGTGTTCTACAAAAAGTCTAATTTCCTTGATAACATAGGCTGTATGTAAAAGATGGAAAAACCCATTGTGGTGATGCTCATTGGTTTTTAAAGCCCCTTTTTTCATTTTTGTTTATTATTATTGCCATCACCATCATGGGTTTTTGCAATCAGAGGTTAAAAAAGAGCACCAACACGACAAAGAAGTCTGCAGCAGTGAAAGCCCAGCCACCTGTCAGTCAAAGCGTCCACGCCTGTAACTTTAAAACTTAGTTAAATTGTTATGAAAAATGACCCCATGTACAGTTGTCATGATAGAGGAAATTTGCTGTAGAGAACATTTTTTTTTGGATCTGGATGCAAGCAGATTTATTTCCGCTGTTAAGTTGGGCATTTTAACACATGGGTTGACTCACTTTTGGAGCCAGACTCGAGTAACCATTCAAAGAACTGCAGATTTTGGCACTTTTATCAGTCGTGGAGGTTGCTGCACGATGACCGCAGAGTTTGTTACCACACAGTAAGTCTTGAGAGGTTTTCAAGATCAGAGCAAAAACAGGGCACAAAATGCCAGAGATGACCTGAGGTAACACCAGAGGAGAGGAGTTCTGTTATCTAAAACCATAAAGGTTTATTTTAGCAGATCTTAAGGCTCGGCTTTACACTGTCAGACTAAACCGAGAGGTTTTCCACATGTTGTTATTCCTACACTGCAAATCATCAACAGACACCATTGCTGGCATTAAGAGTGTGTAAGTAGTGGCTAATGTAGACTTGACTTGCTGTGCTATCATCACATTTCATGCTGCTTCCTCTGGAGCTTCAAAGATTTTGTAAAACCTTTTCTTCCTTTTCCACATTTGCAGAAGTACTCCTTTACAGACTTTGGTGGAGTTCCCCTTTAATTGAGGCAATCCGATATTTATCACTTTCACAGCAGAAAAGTATTGGACTCACTGCTTCTACTTGGCACCACATTTCAAACGGATGAAGCCCGACTGGATTTTACAGCACTCCTTTAGCTGTGTATGAATGTTAGTTGTTGAGTTAGCAGTCTCCTATGTGAGACACAAGGTTCACACCGGCTGTTTCCTAAAGTCATTTTGGTTATTGTCATATCTTTCTGTAGCAAACTTTTAGACAATCTTTGGAAACAATTCAGTGAACCTTCATTTCTTTTAAATGTACAGCTCAGGTTGCTGATGAATACGTGGCCTTCTAAGCGCTGACATCACAGATCAAATCGCTGCCACAGTTTATTTTCTCAATGTGTAGTTTTCTGTGGATGGGCTGAAAAAAAAAAACAATTTTTCCACCTACACAAGGCATTCTGCTTATTGCTATACGTTATCGAGTGTATGAATTTAATTTATCATAGTCTAAATGATCAATAGCATTTCACATATTGATGAGGTGTATAAACTTCTCCGAGGCTTGATACCACATCCCTTTGTAATCCATTAACCTCTCCCTGGAGTTCAGGCCAACCTTAGATTTATAGGGACCTACAGTAATAAATCCGCTTGTACATCATTTTGTGTCTTGGGGATTTTGCAGTGCATTCCAGGCGAGAAAGCACCATCTATCCTACCCTCATATTCTCATCTGCATTTTAACGGCTTCAACAACATCCGAAACAATTTGCATTCCCTTTCAGAAACCTTGTGACTGTTTAAATGTATTCCCTGGTTAGGGATGGCATATTAGCCACTAACCAGAGCCTCTCAGTGTGGTAGAGCTGTGAAGGATTGGTTGTTCAAAGCAACACCTTGGTTTTGACACCATTTGGCTCCCCGGTTGGGAGCCTTAACCTCATCAATCTTGCTGCTAAACGGAGAGCACTCAATAGGATAGTGTATCGACGCGCTCTGAACTCCATTGTTCACTGGAACTGAGCACTCAGCAGGTTAGAGGGCTGAGTGTCTCCTTGGATCAATGCAAGGGCTGTTAGCCCATTGCAGCAGCAGAGGGCTACCGTGGCTCTGTCAGCATCACACACACGGGCACATCGTCTCCACTCATTTAAAACTCCTTGACTACCTGAGTGTTGATCCTGGCTCAGTTTTTGTTTTTGCATCACAGTGATTTGGGGTAATTTACATCCTAGCAACACAGATCCAGTTCTTCAAGCATCAAGCTCCACACAGTTTCCAAACATCTGCCTCCAACGGGAAGCGTTCTGTGATTTGCATAGGAAAGGTCACGGACAATTCCCGAAGAGGATGAAAACCCGACACTTCCTCTTCCCTATGAGATAGCATGAGCGCTGTATGTATCTGGGAGCAATCTACAGCAGTACTTGATGCGTTATAGACCTGTGGAAACAAAACTGGTTGACTTACCCCCTGGAAATCTCCTTTTTCTCCACAGAAATCCATGTTTCTGCTGGTGTTTACAGCATCTGATGTACCCTAATTATTTCAAGATGTTTTCATCAAAGTTCATCAAATTGATGATGGTCTAGTACTTTGACCCAGACTGAAGTCCAGATTTGGAATGAGCTCAGACTGGACTTTCAGGCTCCATACCAGTTTGTAAGGAGAACATTATTCAGATATCTTCATATATAATAAATACACACAAAATATATATGGAGTATGGAGTATATTAGATTTATATTTTCTACCCAAACAAATGTTGGTGGTTTGATCCCTGGCTCCTCATATCTGAATGTTGAAGCACTGTTGATCATGCAACTGAACCCTGATGAGTTTTTTTTTTTTTAAATGTTTTTGCCATCCATAAGTCAAATACTTGGGTTAGTTATACATCTCTAAAACTTGGACTTCAGAAATTGAAATTTCAAGTGACAGTGGGTATCTCTACATTTAAAATTTCAAATTATATCAGAATGAAGTGTCAGAATCAAGCTTCCATAAATATTAGATAATATTCTATAATATGGATTGGTCTTAAAAGCTGTTCAGTGGATTAACATCAGATTTGGTATACACGTTCATGTTCCCCCTCATTACAAACTGGACTTCAATGATCTTCGGACTTTTCCTGTAAGGCGGCATCAGTTTAAAAATGTCTACTTGTGTAGTAGTTGCTGTTTCAACAAATACATGCCGAAACTTTTCCAGATTCCCATCATCATCATCATCGATTCTATTTATTGCCTGTTCATGAGGGATCACATGCTATCGTGCTAAACTCAAAAGGAAACATGATAAAACTTTACTCCCGTTAAATACCAGCGTGAGCATGTTAGCATTCACCTCAACGCTCTGGAGTAAGTTCAGATTCTCTGAGCTGCTGGCTGTACTGTTTGTATTTTAGAATCTACATTTGCTTATAGGTTATTGGTTTTTCTCTGAATGATACATTTCCTCAAAAGTGCTTCAGCAATGAATGTGAGGAAGCATGGGTCACCTCCAAAAGCTCTCTGTGGCTGTCTCTCTAAAAGCAGCTTACCAGCTCTGAGCGGCCGCTGAACACTGGCTCCTTCCTGGTGAAAATGAGAACATTTGACAAGCCAAGGTCACCAGGGGGCTTTGCCTGTATAAGGCTTCAATCGCAGAGCCCAGCGAACACCGCAAAGTCATAAAGCACTTTGTCATCACTCGCTATATAAACTCTCAACAATCAAGTGGGATCACATTCCCTGCCTCCCACCCTCCCACTTTGTGTGGCCCGTGTCACTTGATTTTCTCCTGGCGCTGTTTCAAATCCAAATGGAGTACGTGGATACTGGAGGGCTGTCATGTATAAGGCTGTGGGGCCTCTTTTGAACCTGAAGGAAAGCTTTAGTCACTTCACTGACAGGTAAAGGAAGGCGCTGGTAAGGAGCAATGAGGGAAAACTGCAGCAAGCTGTTAAAAGAACAGGGAGGTGGGTACTGGCTGGCAGTATTTATGAATGGTCCAATAATGAGCCATCAGGAGCGTGGTGGCCATGAGAACATGAGGGGAGACAAGAGGTAGAAAAAACAAATGCCCTTGTCCTGCACTCGTAGAGAGATTGGATTATCCAAGGGAAGGCCTGTCAGCCGGCTAAGGGACCGCGGCTGGAGGCGGCGCAGGGGCAACAGGTGCGACGCTTGCTAGCGTTTGTGCAAATTAGACTAATCACAGGGCCTGACTGTGGAACACCTGAAGCATGCTAGTGACCAGGCAGGGGAAAGAGGGGGGAGATGTGGAACGAAAAAGAAAATGAAGGGGGAGAGTTCAGCACTGGCTTACAGTTTTTGGAGTCACAATGGGCCTTGCGTTCTGTTAGCACAGCTATATAACTTTATACAGCATTTCTCTTAGCATTTAAACACTGACTGTGGTTAATCTGTAAAGCTGCAGACAAAGACCACAGAGTGCTTGTAACAGAGGGACAAAGCCACCGTGACCTTGCTTATTGGTGCGTAAAATTTTGAAACCCTTTAGTTAGTTAGTTTGTTTTTTTTTTTAATGTGTTTATGACCATGTTCAGGCAAAAACCAGGGAGTTATCAGTTAAACGTCACGCCGCACATGATCCAGTCTATTAAATATGACCAAAAAAAAGATGCAAAATAGAACAAAATTTAACTAACAAAAAGACTGAAACCTTTTAGTAAAAGTGAACACTAAACAAGTCAAAACAGCACCAAACTGTTACAGTTTGTAACTGTTACTGTTACAAACTGTTGCAGCCCTGGACTCCAACAATGCATGAATTTAAGCCTTGAAAGAGCTTAAAGTGGTGGGTGTGAGTGATTAATGCTCACTAGCTTTGCTAGCTGTCATGGATGGGAAAATGAGCTTATAGCACATTTTCACATCAAAAAATGTATCGAACAAGCAGCAGCCTTCAGGGCTGAAAATTTAAGCCAATGAGGAAATGCCAAAAACTGCGGTTCCTTGAATGGCTACTTGAAGCTAACTCCAAAAAGTGAGTCCATCCCCATAAAATCCCATGATGGAATTCCCATCTTCAGATGTAAAATTAACAGGTTTACAGCCTGGTAAAAATATGGCTTTGCTCTCTCTAACTAATTTCAGTACGGGGGGAATTTTTGCTTTTTGCAACTTGCCTGTTTGGATTTTCTACCATTTAAAGACTTTTGCAAAGATTAAAGACATAGCCACTGTGATTGTGCTGACACAGGCCGCTGGGGGTAGTGATCTGCTGCTTTCAGACATTTTAAATGAAACTTTTTTGACAAATTATATGATTTGTTAGGTGGGTAACAGTAAGAACAGTCTGTTGAAGAACATTCAAGTATTTTAACTGACACTTGTTCATGCCTATTGAAGTTCTGCAGTCAGGTGACTACTAACCACGTGGTGTTAACTTGTCTGCCATTTTGGACGTGTGACAAAATAGTGAATCAGACCTTAGTCACAGAGGTCTAAAGACCGCTCCAAGACCACCTTACAACCACCAGTTATGAGGAAAAGATGTGTATTCTCTAAATGGTTAGAAGAAAACCTCCCCACAACTGCTTTGGACACTAGCAGGGAACATGCCTGCACATTCATGGTCCCGAATGCTAGTAGTTTGCACCTACCTACAACCTCCAGGAATCACTCACCAACTAGTCAGGGAATATGCATTTTGGAAAACTGCAATTGAAATTGGGCTAAACATCAGAAACCACGTATGCCATTTTAGCATGTTCATTGTGCTAAAATATTACCACTTGCTAATTAGCATGCAAAGTAAGCTACAGCTAAGGTGAGTCTGCACCAATGAGTGCAACTTATCTGGGACACATATCTTTGCAGTAGTGGACTTAACTGATTGCCAGCCAGCTGTGTTCTAGTTGTGAAAGCAAGGTTGCTGAGTGCCATCTGTCAATTAAATTGCCATCTATCAACAACTAGCCTACTTAAGGAGGAATTTTTAAGTTTTAAATCTGTGAGGCTCTGGCTGAATTGAAGTAAAATGTGAAATTGTGTGTATATAGACCAAAAGAGTCACATTTCTCACCGATTTATCATCATGTCCTCATTGCATGTAGCTGCCAACTTGACCCCATCCAACTGTAAACTGGTAGCAGTGTGACTCAATCTTATTGCCGTCTTAACCCACCAAAATCACTTTGAAGATGGAAACTGACGGTGGTCTTGTTGCGAGTGGTAAGCAACAAGATCACAAATGGATTGCACTTGGTCGCAAGAATTGTAGTTGTGCAGCGGTCGCCAATCACACAAAGGAAATCTGGCTAATGTAACTACTCATCCTAATTACCGCAAAAGTTGCCGGTAATTCACCGGGTCTTGCATATGAGTAAAAACAACCTATAAAGAAAAGAAAAGAGTGTGTAGCTGAAGCTTTTCACTCAGGTTAGATAACACACCACTACAAGACCGAATCATCAGTTTTGTCACTTTTGCAGACTTGCAAACAAAAGTTATTTAAGGAGAGCTTCCACATTTTTAAGAAGTTGTTTTTTCTGTTTACTGTAAATACTTTAAAATAGACTTTATTTTTCTACTCACTTGAAGGCTATTGTGTGCTATTAAAACCAGAACTTTCAAAAGTCTACACTTACAATTCATAAGATCATGTCCTATAGCTTTCAAGCTGTATGCGATGAATCACTTCCAGAGTTTTCCCGAGGCCTAATGTTCACCCACCGGACACGTGTGAGTAGTAATGAGTAAATGGAGTCTGTGAAAAAGGGGGAAGGCCGTACATTCATCGACCTTGTCCTCCAAAATTGGCATGGATTGTCACAGCGAAATACAATCCACATTTCCATGCCCTTAGAGGGGAGGAGAGCGAGTGAAAAAAAATAATCCCAAAATCCCTGAGTGGACACCCAATGTCTTGTTTTGGAGGGTCTGCGGTACTCCGAATTCTTCTGGTAACAGAAACCCAAAGTGAATGATGGACGTTTTCTATTATTAGCATCAGCAGAATCTTCCCAACCTTTGCTTCTTCCATGCTGCAAATATCACGTTGCTGATGTATTCCATATTAAATTACTGAGTTTTAACTGAGCTGTGCTGAGCAGTGTCTGTTATCAACAACCATAATGTGGAAGATTAGCACACACATGATGCCCACCTGTTGCCCAGCTCTGTTTTATGAAGGTCGCAGCTGTGATACTGAAACCGGTCTTTTTAAAGGCTCTCGTGATGTTCATACGGGGCTGCTGATATTCAAGAGTCATTCAACAGAAATAAAGCTGATTGTGACACGTTAATTTTAAATCTCCCCCAACACTCGTGCTACAGTTTCACCGGCCCGACACAGCACGAAACTCTCAAACTTGAACCCACTGAAACCCACCGAGTCTTGTTTAAATCTTTAAAAACAGATTCCACCACACGCAACAGTTGTCACATATCTGCTCAACCAAGCTATTTCAAGTTTAGCGTGATCCCACAGCCAGCCTGTGTGGACCACATGAGAGAAGTGACCTTAATGGTACATTTCCCCCTGTTTTCTTAGCAAATATGCTTAAAAAAGCCCCCAAAGAAGGTCACGGAACTTAAGATGCAGTCAGGTAATCAAAATAGGGCAAACAAAACTAATGTTCAGTCCTGTGTCTGAGAGGTATATTATACATTAACTAAGGCTAACTACACTAACACATCTTTTGGCAATCATTCACCATCTGCGGCCTACTGCAAGTCTTTCAGTTTTGGTCTTATATTTATGCTGAATGAGGGAAATGTTGAGCGCACCGGTGCTGTTGCTTCTTCCCTGTAGTTAAAACAAAAGAAGAAAAAGAAAAACGATGACTGCTTTTTAAAAGACTGTCCGTTTATTCTTGTTTCTTTTATTGATAGCGACGGCATTGTGAAGGATTTAGACCAAAAGTTCTCGCCATTGACTGTAATTCATGCACGGAGGCCACTGGATTTTCCGGTCATAGTTTTATTTCAACCTTTTCTGCTCTCTTTTAAGTCGGAGATTACTGCAGCAGTTCAACCAGTTCTCACGCACAAACACATTTTCTGTTTTGGTTCCACATCTCTGACCAAAACTTCATCTTTTTTTTTTGTTTTCTTTTGGGGGTTTTTTTCAGCTTGACCTACAACTGCTCATTTTCAAAAGTGAGAAACGAGCGACACTTCCTGCATCGTGCGACCACATGACTTTGTCCGTTATCTTCACACCGTTTCAGACTGCGCGACTCGCAGTAAGAGGAATTATTAAGGCGAAACGATGCAGGTGCACATGCACGCCCAATAACTTCTAACGCTCTTGTATGTACAAACAGACAAACCACTTTAAGCCGCTTTCATCATCATTTTCTTTCTGCTGAAATTACCGCTGAAAGGCTTTCACATTATTAACATAAAAATGAGTCACACTGTGCCGGTGCCAGAGTCAAACGGTTTTACAGCTCTGTCGAACGCTGTCTGTTCTGTGTTCCAGCCGTCATCGCTGAGCAGAAACACCATGTTGGACCATTCCAGCTTATTGTCAGCCAATATGCCAGGCTTTTTCCCTGAAAGAAAATGATCCCGTTCCCCTCGGACTCACGTCAAATTAACTAAATTTACAGCTTAGCACTTAAGAACTTCTCCATTTGCCAAGAAAGCAGCAGCAGCAGCAGCAGCAGCAGGCCTCGGTTGCCAGTTAGCAGCGCTTCGCTGTGGCAAATGAAGTGGAATGAGAATTGCTCTAGCTTCTGAGAGAGAGAGCGCGCCGGTCCATTTGACTTTTTTCTTTTTTTGCTCTGAGCTCTCTCCTTTTGGATCAGAATTATAGAGTGATGAAAGGCTCCCACTCAACTCCGGAGACCTCTGGTCCAATTCTGAAGCGAACTACTTGAAGGGTAATGGCCGCGTGGCGGTGAGCCAGCCCAGATCAACCGTTTTACGCACTTGTTTCTGGTCGCTGTCTGCTACTAGTTGTTTGCTCTGCTGGCAAAGTTGTGTTTAACTCTGCGGATGACTAATCTGTGGCGATGGGCAAACTCGAGGCAAAGTAAAACAAATAGAACACAATGTTTGGTATTTCTTAGTAAACATTTATGTAACAGGGCTGACAGGAGGCTCGTTTTTCACAAGCTGTTTAAAGGGCCTCAACGCTAATCTTTCCACTGGATTCTGTTTGTGTTTGTAAGATGACAACTGCATGTTTACCAAATAACATGTCCCATGTAACGTTACACCATCACTCCACCCTCCACAAACCCCCCCCCCTCAGCTCCCTTTGTGAAAATGTGTTCACTTCAAACAGAGCTCACAGAAATATGGGAAATGCTTTTGTTCTCAGCTAAGCACTTTGACCACGTTTAATTCTGAGCATGACGGTCACATCTGAACTTACGATCGAAGACATGAACCCTTTAGCTATTTAAAAAAAAAAAAAAAATCTCTTTCAACATGTAAAATGCATCACTGGTGGAAGCACCTGGCTCTGACTCATCTAAACGCTTAAAATAACAAACTCCCATTTTTGGAAAACTTCATCTGAAGGCTAACAAACGCTCGGCTAATCTGTAACATTTATCTATCCCCAATGAAGTTTCAATCTACTTTGTTTTTTTCTATTCAAGAGCTCTTAGACAAAACACTGAATTCCTGCCTGTGACACGCCCTCAATAAGAGAAACTAAAAGGAATGAAGCTTTTCAAAGAAAGAAAGAGAGGAAAAAAAAGAAAAATTATCTGGTTCATGACCATGAAGATCGAATCAGCAGTTTCCGGGCAGTTTGTTCCACTTTCTGTGTGAACTGTCCAAACTCGAATCCAGTTTTTCTGGTTTTTGATGTTAATAACATACCACCATTTGTTTGTTTTTACTAACTGAATGTTCCATCAAAACGGTGAGAAAAGAATAGTTTGTTATCTGTAGGTCCTTACACACACAAAAAAGTGTTTAAAGATGAAGTTTTTTAGATACTCTGCCCTCAGAAGAATGTGAGATCTGTTTATGGAAAAAAAAAAAAGGGGGGGGGGGGGGATGAAT
>VUQG01007728.1:3961-18519 GCA_015106755.1 Etia nguti
AATGGTCCAAGAAGGAATGCACAAGTTTTGGATTTGATACCACAGGAGATCCTTTCTTAACTAGGTGATAAACAATTGTACTCTTCTTTGTGTAGGAAAGGCATTGGTTTCCCTGTTCTAACAGGCAAGCTTTTTGGAAAATTACTTTTTTATTGTTAAAATAAAGAAAAAAACACAGAATGCTCAAAGCAGAGGACGTCTGATAAGGAAAAGCTTGCCGTCTCCTTGAAGCAGTCAGAAATGCGGAGAAAGAGAAGCATACCTAAATGGACTGTGTATTGACAATATGTGAAGTGCTATGTATTCCATATGGCCATAGGAAGAAAACAACCTGGATGTGTCAATCAGTTTTTCACCTCACTGAAAAACAACATCACAACTCTGAAAGCCAACACAAAGAAATGGTCTACAACATGGCAGCTTTTCCTACCCTGAAAAAAAAAACCCAAACTGACTTGTAGAATCCGCCTGATAGTGACAGCTCGCTGAAGGCAACATGACTCTATCGAAAAGCATCTGTCTACAAGTTCACAGGCCCAGAAATAGGGCCAGAACAAACAAATCCTCGAAACAAAGTGTAGTGAGAGGGAAGCATCCAGCTCTTTGCACATTCATTGATTCTCATTATCTGAGATCAAGAAGTTCATTGATTTCTAATTGACATTTGAAAATTAAGTACACCTCAGGCAGTGTTCAATCTATTTTTCCCTTTATACCGTGAGCAACTGCTTCCTATAAAACACTTTCGTGACATCTCTCTCACATGCAGCAGGATTTTATTTTAAGGATCAAAATCTTTTTGTCATAATTATGTTGCTGATTTAAACTTTTCTGGGTGTAATTTCAAATGATTGTTTATTGTATGATATGGAACTGATGGAAGAAATACTATTTTCTGTGCATACAATTTCAACACCTTGATTGTGTCTTCACGTTAGATACAGTGGACACTTTAGTAGGTACACCTTGCTATTATAAGCTTAAGACCCACTTTTACCTTCAGAACTGCCTTAATTCTTAATAGTGTCAACTCTACAAGGTGCTTGAAACATTCTTCAGATATTTTGGTCCATGTTGACATGATAACATCGCTCAGCTGTTGCAGATTTGTTGGCTGCGCATCTATGATGTAAATCTCCTGTTCTACCACATCTCAAAGGTGCTCTTTTCTATTGTGATCTGGTGACTGCAGAGTGCAGTGAACTCATTGTTATGTTAAGGAAACCCGTTTTAGATGATCTGAGCTTCCTGGAAGCAGCCATCAGAAAATGAGTACAATGTGGTCTTTTGTTATTTATGGTTTTTATTTATTTTTATTCTGTTTTAAGATGCTTCTCTATTGATATTCTTTTTTTAATTGTGTCATTGTTGTTTGGGACTTTGATCTCTGTAAAAGGAGCTATATAAAAAAAAATGTTACTTCCTTACCTACAGGGGTCATAAAGGGATGGACATGGTCAGCAACAATACAGAGTGCACTGTGGTAATCATCATGAAAAACAACAAAACCAAAGCTGCCAGTATTTGTGTATACAGGACATTGATCAGGACTCAATAAGGGGATCAATAAAGATGGGACTTGCATAAAGATGGGCACAGGCATCAATTAATTCTTATCAGTGTCACTCGCTACAATATACCACTCTTCTTCTACTATTCAAATTAAATGAAAGTTACTAAAATCCTGTGTGGACCCGTAAATCAATCCAAACACAGCTACTCAACAGAGATGTGTGAAAGAATGATATACTGCAGTCATCAATCAAACCTTTGAATGTCACCAACACTGCAAAGTGACATTTTCTTTCACAACAAAACACAAGCACGCAGCAAAAAAAAGTTTCCACACGGTTACTTGCAATGGCTTTAGCACAGTTACCACCATCCTACACCTTCATGAAAATTCAAGGTGTCTGTTACATTATGCATTGATATTTAGTGCTCTAACCTTTGATTTGTCTAAGTACTTGACATGCTTTCTTGCTCACCAAATAATTGCATTCACAACCATTTTATACATAAAGTACAATGAAGGTCTGGGTGGTGAAGGTAGTGCAGAGTGAGCCATCTTATTCGCGCCTTCCCCTTCGAGCATCTCTTGAGGGAGACAGCAGATTGCTCTCCCTCTGGCTCTCGGTCCTGTCTTGGACTGCGAGACCGAGTTATTTATAGCCAAGATGCCGCAGCCATGTGCCATGACGTTGGGGCACCGCTAACAGCCGGCACACTGTTCTAACAGAGATGGAGCACTAGACAGGGACACTGAGAAAAGGGGCCATGCATGAAGATTCGGAGCATAAAAAGAGCACAGGGAGGTTAACACAAAGAGATGGAAAGCGAGAGAATAAGGGTACTGATTAGAAGATGAGGAGAGACACAGATAGATGGGGCGAGAGTAAACAGTGACAAGGAGAGAGCGATACAGGCTCAGACAGACAAAGACAAGGCAGCCAAATCTGAAATGGGAACCCGCAGTGAGAGAAAGGGAGATGCAAAAAGAGAGACGCGCACGTCTGGTGCTGCAAAATGTAAAAGCTTCTGCAGCACTAAAGGTTCAGCTCACTTTGACCTCCAGGTTAAAACATACACTGTGGTTAAAAGGAGGCCAGAGCATCTAACAGAGGGTTTTCAGAGCATGTGGATTATTTAGTTGGTTTATTTTCACTTTGTCAGAGTGAATAAGGATGATACAGTGCTGTGCATCGCTTGAGACAAAACAAAATGAGTCTTCTTGTGCCCAGCAGAGATTAGCTAACATCTACTAACATGCATATACACAATATAGAGTCTGACTAATACACGGATGAATCTGTCTGTTCGTCGCCCATCTCAACATCAAACTTGCTTGGTATGTTGCTGGGTAAGTGCAGTATTGAGTTTGATGTTGGGGGACTTCTCTCTGTTGCTAGGCAACATCATCAACTGGCAACCTCATAATGATGTCACAGTTCAGATAACATATTTTATAAACCTCCTGTGCCTGCGGCATTTCTCCATCTAAGGGATCATTTACTAAAACAGATATTCTCTCTTTCATTTTCCCTTAAACAGCTTTATGTTTCTCAAAATCCCCTCACTCCTTGCTGACAAACATGACACATTTTTATTTATATTAATTTATTTTTATTGTGGGTAATTGTCTGCATACTGTAAAGGCATGTCTTGGGTTTTTTTTACAGAAATCTGTAGTTTCATTTATTCCTGATAATCTGATAATCTGATTTTTAAAAAAATTAATGTCTATTTTGCTTCACTAAACAGAAACCAAATCAATACAATGAGTTAAAAAAAATTTACTATGTTTTTATCTGACTTGGAGTAAAACTCATCTAGAGGTACCAAAAATTTATCTTTGCAGGAAAAAACCCAATATGATGATTATGAAAGTTTGGATGCACAGGGTAAGTTTGTAAATGGGACACTGTCTGTTATGTTAAATTGTAATTTTTCCAGTCTTACATATATGCAATTTGTGCTTATGGTGTTTGCAAAGACAGATTTTGATTTCAAAGAACTGATTTCTATAATCACTGAACCTTCACTGGCATTCTGAAATAAACAATACCAGAAATGAGACAGTGGACAGTAAAGGGAAGCTATAGCTGCAAATACAGTCTGGTTGATAATGCCGCTCTGTGAACCTGAGTCACTACGATCAAATGTTACTTGTCAGACGAGGAATAAAAGAGCGATGGTGAATCATGAGTCAAACAGCTGCAGCCAGGTGATGGAAGCGTGAGTTAACGTCTCAGCCTGAATGCCATATTCCATTTTCTGATGTTAACCACACAACACAATCCTTCAGGTTTCTAAGAACTTTAATTGATCATTATACAAACTTACTCCTGTGGATAACGGAAAAATGATGAGGGTAAATCTCAGAACTCTAATTTTAAGAGCTCTTTATTATAGATAATAGTAAGGAAGTGACTCTGATGGCTTAAAGCACATACACACCAAAAAACTCAAACAAAAAAAAGGGGGGAAAACACACACACACATACACAGAGTTGTACATCTTTGGGCTAATGTGCCCATAACAGCTCTTCTAACGTATCATTTATCTTTACATGGCTCATTTCTCCTCATCGTCTAATAATTAAAACTCCATCATCAAAAGAATGATGGAAACAATTTTTTGGGAAGAATGACAGTTCCCAAAAGAGTTTTGCTCTGACCGCATCCCCAAGCAGCTTATCCTTCCTCAGTCTGATGGGATCTGTTCAACAATGGCTCTCACTATCAAAGTCTTCCCTTATCTGTGGTCAAAATCCAGAGCCTTTTGCTCACTGAGCATGTGATCATACTCTAAATCCTCTGCAAAATAAAAACACAGAACCTTCTTTTATGTAATTTTCTTATAGATGTTTTTCCTCTTATTTTGTTATTTGTTACCATAGCAGACTCGTACCTTAATTACTTATATGACCATCAATGTGATTTACTTTTTAACAGAATTGTTTTACATGTTTGTAGCAATTTCAAAGCAACATTATTTAGAGCAAGGCTGCTGTCTTCAGGTTGCGGTAACAATAGTTTGACTCAAATTCTGATCATGACAGGCTATTGAAGAATTATTGACTTTATAGAAAACATTTATTTATTTTTTATATAATTTATTTAATTTATTGGAAAATTATTTCAGGTCTTGAGGTGTTGGTTGAAATAGCAAGCTCTGGAAAATACTGATGAGCATTTTTTGTTTAATTACTTTTTGGATGTTTAATTGAGAACTGATGATTTTCATCATTTGTGGATATAGAATATTAGACGACTACTTACATGCCCTAATAGATATTTACAAATGCTTTGTTTTGCCTGATCAATAATCAGTTGCAAAAGCAGGCAGGTCAGCAGGTGAGACACTGGAATGAATAGATTATTAGGGTTAATCCAATCCATTAGAGATTTGTTTACACATTTACCGTCAGAGAGACAGACTTCATCACTTGTATTGCAATATGAGCGCACCATCCCCCTGGTATATATATAATAAGGACTCTCTGTTTTCTATTGTCTGCCAGGATGAGCTACGCACAGAGAAGTCAGGACAATTCTACTGTTTGAGTGTAAATATAACTTGGTGCAAATGAGTGGAAGTCTGGTCCACTGCTCTGATTCGGACAATACAATTCTCCAACAGAACTTTGAACAGAGCCACAGAGGACTGCTCAGTGAGCGCTATTTGACTTTGTTTTATTGATCCTCCTTGTATGGTGTTGAGGTGGCGACAGTCACAGTTGCTACTCCCTCTCTCTCTCACTTAGAGTGAGTGTTGTTCTTCCTCTCTCTAACTGCTCTGTGTTAAGCTGCCATACTGCTCTTTCTCTCTGAGGACCAACTTCAGGGGGAAAAAGCCAAAGAGCTGGATGTTGATTCTGGAGGAGCTGACTCAACAGAGGCTCTGGGACCACTTGTTGAATTGGTGTGTGCATCTGAATGGGTAAGTGTGTGTATATGTGATAGTGGGGTCTAAGCCAAGCATATGCACTAACTACTGTTGTACAGCAGCTAAGAGCATTAATCTTAGTCTGGGCTGGACTGCAGCCATTATATGTGAAAATAAGGACACACGGTACTCCGGTGCTGTTGAAAAATGAGGCTTTTTGCACACATCCAAAAACATATTCACAGCTACTGCATGTATGAAAGTAAACATAGACCATCCTTTTGGCAGTCAATCTGACTCACAGCAGAATAAACAGTGAGTACATGTGCTTGCACAGACATTTAATTTGCATCCAGAGTGAAACGCTTCATCCAGTGGAAGAGTGAGGGATTCAAATGGAATTAGTCAGTTGGAAACAACCAATTAAAAAAAAAAAAGAGGGAAAAAAAGGAAAGATGAGTTGGAATTTCTGGCTGGGTTCCCTGCTATTGTTCCTTGGTGGTTCGCCAAATCCAAGCGGGTCATGAGTTCACTCACTGATTCTCTTGTCTTCTCTGAATGTCACTACAGTAAGGCATTAATTCGTGTCTGGCAGTCAGCGATATGTCTCTCTCTCTCTCTCTTGCTTGCTGACAGAGCTGGTGGATACTGGGTGGAGTCAGGTGAAGGATTAAGGTCACTTTAATCTAAATTCCAGTCAAATCAGGATTGACAGTGATTTAACATGTTCCCAAACACACCCATGTGCAATTCTGTATGAAAATTACAAGTTTGTGTAAAAATGACCCCCAAAAAAGCTTAAAGCAGTTTTTTAGCATAAAGCAGAGGCACGCTGACTCCTAAAAAAATAGACAACAGATTTAAACCTAAGCGAATCTATTCATACTTCAGTTAGCCTTGCCATTTTAATATTTTTTCACATATTAATATATCCAAATATTTATAATTTATGCAACATGTAAGTGCAATTTTGGTATTGAGATAAAGTTTTCAGTTAATATTTTTGTTGAACTGTCTGGTATTTTGGGGCTTTTTTGCCTTCATTTGACAGTGTAGTAGTGAAGATAGAAATGAGGGAAAGAACAGAGGAAGACACACGGCAAAGGGCTGCAGGTCGACCTTGAACCCAGGTCGCTGCGCTTCAGCTGCCTGTTTACCCGCTGAGCTAAACTAGTGCCTCTGCTGCTGTGGACATTTCTTTACTAGGAGTGAGTAAAAGAAGTTTACATACACGTTGGCGTTCAACCTGGTATGAGACATTGGTCTTTTTAAAAAAAATAATAATAATTGTATTATAGTTGCTTGTTTTTTGTTTTTATTCCTTTATAACAATTTTTACTGGGTTCATTTTCACTTTTCATTATTTTTAATGTATTTATTCATTTCTGTGTTCAGCATTTTGCATCTATGTGACTGTTTTGAAAAAAAAAGAAAAATGGGATGATCCCATTTTGCTAAATTTGATCATTTTCATGGAATCACTAATATCGACTACTAATTTATAACATGATAACAGGATTTAAATTCATATGGATGAAATATGACAAATGATTATAATACTTAAAACAGGTAAAGACTTTACATGGGCTGATTGATTAATTTATTTAAATCCCAACAAATACCACGCTTTTCAGGTTACAATGTAATTATTGATCGTCTCCTTTTACCACTGCAGAGTTGGCAGGGAGAATCATGAAGATACCTCTTTTTAAAAAAACAAAACAAAACTGCATTTACAAATGAATTAGACACTTTCATAAGTGCAAACATAATGTACATACGAATAAATAGCAGCAGCATATGGTTACATGACCACATTTGCCCACACACACTGTCATAAATAGATATTCTCTCACTCTCCTCCCTCCGATCATGACTCCAGCACCACATCAGAGACACACCAGCCTTGTATAACTGGATCTCATGCTCTGTATTTTCTCTCTCTGTCTCCCACTCTCCCCTTGGTGCCTTTATTCTTCTCTCTTCCTGCTGCTTCGCTCCTCTGTGATGCATTTTATGGTCATATGCATGTAAGGAACACAACTGTGGAAATCTACAGTAAAATTACTCTGTTTCCTCACTGTGCTGCGGGAACGGACCGGTGCCCTGATCAGTATTCAGTCTGGTGCCTCAGCTCTGTATGAATGTTAATGCAGCACTGCCTCACAGGGTACGACTTTGACACAGTCACTTCTTTTCAGCCCCTCAACATCTCCAGTAGAGATCCTCGCTCCTGATTGGCTCCTAAACCGATGGTAGCTGATTGGCTACGAGCATAGAGAGGCAGGAGGATGCCCAAGCATGTACATGAGAGCGTATAGCAGCTTTTAGCGTGTTGACCGGGCCTCTTGCGCATGTCACTGTCGATGTCTGAAGAGGAATGGGTGAATCTAGTCCAATTTCCCCCTGCTGCTGCTGCTTCCCCCGTAGCTGTGCACGTCAGGATTAATTTTTGTTAAATGGCAGGCCCCTGCAATGCCTTCCCTAAAGAACTTTCTTTATCTGGCATCATGCAAAGGAGGTGATTGTACACAGGAGGAGACTGACAGTCAAATGCAACTAAGCCTTCCCTGCCTTCTTTACTTGTTAATCTCTGCAATGACTGGTTGACGAAAGGGATATCTTGACAAGAGGAGGATACGCAGATGTTGCCGGGAGGTGACAATTGCCAGACTCAACTGTGAAATGATGCAGAGAAAATGCCGAATGAAACTATTTTTTACACTGTAAATCTTACTTAATGCTACTTTCACAAAATCTTATCGTTCAGTGACAGAATTCAATTTATTCTTCTGCTTCTGTCTTCTCATTATCATAGCATAGTGCTCAATAATCTCTAGCCTTAATATTAAACAGATAAGAGTCTCCTCCCATTTGACACAAAAACACAGATTACAAAACATTTCAGGACCCTTGTTGAAGTGTCTTGAATTTCTATACATCAGATAGCAGGAAATGGAAAGCTGGCAGGCACAAAGGCAGTCACTTCTACAGTGTGAAATCAATTTAGATAATAGATTTGTGGGTTTAAAGATTGCCACGAGAGTTCTGTTGGACATCGCATTTTGTCGGGACAAAAGCATTTTGGCTTTCCATTTTTTAGCTTTGAAGTAGCATGAAGTAGGAGCCAAACACAGTAGCTGTAAAGTCCCTTGGCCAAAAAGTCACAGCTAATTATTCCATTTACATTTATTGCCATTTTCTCTATATTCAGAGAAGAAAAACAAACATAGGTGTACTCCACACTAAAGTTTTAATTACTCATCTAAGTTTACTCTTGTGTGAGTGTTTTAAGTTCTGAACTAAAACCTTCTGTAGCTGTTCATTAACTTCTTTTCTTGTCCATGAGCTTTTAAGTTTGTTTACTTGAAAAGAAAAGCATCAGTCAGGGTTCACCTGGTATGAGGTGCACTAAATGACCAGTCATGTAAAGCCAGCCACACTGAGTCCCGGGTGGAGCCTGGCTGTCCGACTTCCTCAGCTGGTAGACTGGCTATGAAAGAACACCTTGTGTCACGTTAGTCAGCTGCATGCCCCCTGCATGCATTAAACTGGCTGTGGGAGAAGCTTTAGCTATCTGCCTATTGCTGCTGTAACTGGTGAGCGATGCAGACTCAAAGACAGCCACAAAGAGATGAAAAAAGGATCGAGTGGGAGGAGAGTTGAGTTTGGGTAGGATTACACCCTGGTGAGGTAATTGGTTGAGGGGCAAAGGTGTCTCACACCTGCTATCTTTTAGTTTTTTAAGCATAGCGTAGCCAGAAGAAAGACACAGGGGCAGAAGCAGATGGGAGTGGAAAGGGAAAAGGATGTGGAAGGATGGGAGGCATGATAGCAGCTGGGAGATTGACATTTTTTCATGAGGTCATGGATTAAAAATTCACCCCAACTTATCACATGCCAGGAAACCAATTTAACTTGGAAACATAATTTCCTTCTGGGTGCTCTGGTGCCAGGTCTGGATTTGGAGCCAAGCGCTATCACACTTTTATTACATTTTGGCACATTTTTGGACAAGAGGGTTCAGTAGCCTGAGACAGGATGAGAGAGGTATCTTTCTTGGCTGAGTCATAGCATGTGAGAGAGAGAGAGAGAGAGAACAGAAGAGAGAGTGGGTTGGGAATCCAATAGCCTGCAGCAAAGCCTTGTACAGTAGATGGCAGGGATAGTTTATGTGATCGCTAGGTCTGATGGAGGGTGACAGGGCTATCATCTTGCCCAATCTGCAGCTCTAAGGCTCTCTGATGAAATGCTGGAAGTGTGAATCAGGGTGCAAATTAACACCTGAATGTCCAAGTCCTCCCCTGGCAGTGGCCACGTTCTCCATCCCTCCCCACCTTCACTTCCAAGTCAGAGAGGAAGCAATCTATCCAAAGCCCAGAGGACAACAGAGGGAGGGCACGTCCTTCTCTCCTCTCTCAGGACCTCACCTCTCCTCATTAATTTCATTCTCTGGTCTGCTCCTCTTCTCTTAGGTGTGATAGTGCATCCCTGTAGCCTCTTCTCAAGTATCTCCTTCCCACTTCTATCTTTTGTGCCCTTTTTCTCACCTCTCAAGTCTTCTCTGCAAAACTCTTTCTCTCCTCCAGAGAAAAAAAAATGTCAGCAGGCCAGGCTGCAGAGAGAGATTAACATCCTAACATATTGGGGCAAAAATTAAATAAAGTGTAAATGAAGACAGCATAATAACGAGAGTGGTCAGAGGTAAAAGATGAAATTAAAGGGAAACTGGACAAGGATGAAAAAAGTAATCAGAATGTTTATGATAAAGTATTAGTTGGAGTATACTTCCTCATATCTGTGATCCCTACTTGGTGAGTAGAAACATGAAAAGAAAAATATACTTCGAGTCACACAACTCTCAATTTACAAATCTGTAGACGATCAAATTACGATAATATATAAATTATGTAGAAATTGCTAAAATATGATATTTTCCAACCATTTTGTTGGAAAATATAGAATATGTTTGAAATAAAGAGAGCATTCTCTTTTAAAAAAAATATTTATTCTAAATAATGTAAGGTCAAGTTGTACCTTTGAGGACACCTAAATTAAGCATAATGTTAATTTGTTAGGTCTACATGTCCTTATTTATGCAGTTTGTAATCATCATGCTGGCTGCTTAATAATGCAAATCAACCAAACAGCATGAAACTTTGGCTCACGCTACTGGGAAAACTTCCACAACCCCAGATGGTTTGTCTGCCTCTGCTGGCCTCTAAGCTCTTGTTCTCCAACTGAGCAAAACTCAAGCCAATGCAGTGGTGCCGCTCAGGGCTGCTGTCGCAATCTTTGCAAAAGGAAACACTTTCTAAAGATTTCAAAAGAATATTTTATAACTACCTGACAGCAGCAGACTGGAGCTAAAACATCTTTATATATTTCTGATACACCACAATTAGTACTGCAGCGCTGATTTGCATGCCAACAGCACATCATTGCACCGCTACATGAGAAGAAACAGAAAGAGAGACTTATTATGTAACACAGCCAGAAATAACAGCAACGAAGCACTCCGCCATGCTCTGAAAGTCAGATAAAGCTAGAATCATGGGGTGTATGGCAGCACACATTCAGCTTATTTGCAAGGCAACAACATGGGGGCTCATAAAACTCATAGAGACTACTCTATCACACTCCTGTTCAAGCATACAGCACTTTCAATTTGCTCCAGTCAACAATCATTAGGCTATATGTGATAGTCCTGGGTTGCTCAGGCACTGTTTTCACACAATTAACCTTTAACCCAGTTTATTGTAATGAATGCCTAACTTCTATAGTATGTGTTCTGTCTGTTAGACCTGGACCTGAGTTTCACATAACAAAAATCTCACTCAACCAACAATGTTGTAAATTCTGTCACTGAAATCATGCAGTCAAAATCCTTATATGCTTTACTTCAGTTAAGCTTGTAGAGTAGTCTTTTTACACTGAAGGGCATTTAAACAAACAATGAACATGTATAGGAAGGAAACATACACCCTGCTTTACGCTAAATGTGACCGTAATTTTTAAAAGTGATCATCACGCTGCGTTACATAACACTTTAAACTAGCAACTGAAAATGCACGCTCATTAGGAAACTCATTAGGAAAGCATTTACTGAAGTCCCAAAACATGATTCCCCCCTGCAGGTCATATGCAAAAGAATGCATGTTTAAGGTATTTCCATACTGACTTCACTTTTAAGACCCACAGCCTATGCTATATGGACAAAAGTACTGGGCCACCTACACATTACACCTACAGGAGCTACTTGGTCATGGTAACCAAGCTATTGAGTCAGCAAAGCGTTGGCAACTTTTATGCACTGTATGCCTCAGCACTCAGCGACCTTTACGTGGTCTGCTGAGTTGCTGCAATTCCTAAACACTTCCACTTTCCGATAATACCACTTATAGTGTATCATGGAATATCTAAAAGGGAAGTAATTTCACCAGCTAGCGTGTTGTAATGGTGGCGCCATTGTTTTACAACCGTTTGTTAACCGTTTGTGGACTGCCTGGCTCTATACATCTGTGGCAACACCTGAAAAATATTTTAGCCCATAGCCTGCATGTCCATCTTTTATGTGCAGTCTATTGTAACAATGGCATATTATTAGCATTAATTTGTATTAGCATTAAACACAAGCTCTTCAGCTTCTAAATGCTTCATTATGTTCATCAGCTTGTTATCAACTTTGTAAAAGAGTTCAACAGTGCTAAACAAAACCAATTTAAAGTGAGTAATAGTACTAAAGTAAATCTTAACAGTGAGCTGAAAGGTAGCAAACCCCCCTGTAACTTCTGTAAGAGATTCTGTGTGAGTTTGTCACATCATTCTTTGTGCATTTGTTATCACAAATACACAAAGTTACAGCAGCTTTAAGTTCAACTACACTTTGTAAGACTTAAAGTCCTGCCTCAGCACAATATACCTGACATTTTAAAAGAAATATGAAGTGAGGGAAAGTAAAGGAGCAAGGTGGGAGCAAGAGATCATCCATAATGAGTTGGGTTTATTGCCTATCAACTTCAATGACTGAAGTAATAGGGGGAAGTCAGGCTGCAGACTGCAAAAGGCAGAAAGAGAGACGGACACAGACAGATGGACCGAGCCACACACAAAAAGACAAGAGCCTTTTTCTTGAGCCTGGCCCAGGCAGATAAGGCTAAGGCATTTAGGGATTTATCTGGTGCCTCAGCACAGGTGCATTACCTGGATGGCTGAGTGCAGTCACAGTTATTTGCTGATAGTATGTGAAACATAGCATTTCTATGCTCATTTGCCCATTTATTTGTGTGTCTGTTTGTCTGCCCAGAGATCCACTGCAAGGCTGAAGCTCATCTTGCCAAACATGGGTAGATCTTACTGGATATTTCTAGTTACAGGAAGATAAAGAAATGGGACACTGGTTTGGATTTAGATATAGATGAAAGCTTTAAAAGCGGAGCTTTTTATATCTGTGTTCTAGGAGAGAGACAGAAAGGCACTATCATAATGCAAAAATACAACCCACCACACAAGTAAGTCCAGGTCTTCAAAGTGCACGGATCATTGCTAAATATGGCATATTCAATTCTTATGAGTGGTAGTCATCTGAATTTTATAAAATATTAATATTTATGGAGCCCAAAAACACACCATTTTGTCTCCCTTATGCAAGCTGCCACAAAAAACCACTTTTCTCCTTAGATAAACTCTTGAGAAAACATATAGAGGAACAAGAGGAGTGAATGAAACAGAGTATAGCCAACATGTGCAGGGAGTTTATCTCTGCTGTACTGTCTCTTTTGGTCTAGACAGAGCTTTTTTTTTTTTTTTAAATAAAAAAAAAGGGAAGAGGAAGTTGTAAGAGAGGGCCTCTAGGCAGAAGAGCAAAGTGAAGAGGTTGTGTGAAAAATTATCCACTTTCTGTTTCTCTCTCACTTTCCCCCCATCTTTTCCTCTTATTCGCCACCTTCTATTTTCTCTCTGCTACCCTCTATAGACTCTGCCTGGCTGGTAGAAACTGCTGTTCACTTGAATAGAGCGAGAGTGCGTTTGTGTGTGTACGTCAACCTGCATCCCGGTGGGCCAGCAGACTCAAAGACTGAGGCTTTTGTCTGCCTTTGATTACTCCTATAAATTATGCATCCTGCACCTCTTTGTTTGTGTGTCCATGTGTGTCTGAGGGTGTGTGTTTGGCACCGAGCCAGAGACTGCAGTGGGTAGCGACAGTGACTGATGATGCTTTGCCCTTCTTCATGCACACTTTCTCTTACACTTACACACAAATTCATGCATATTTTTATTTTTTGCTCACACATTACCACTACAGTATATAACTTTCCTTGTTTGCTCTTTAATCTCCCATCTCTTATCAACCCTCAGAGATCTAAACCTGAACTTCTGTGATGGTCAGAAAACATGTGCAACATTAAGAACGCTATGTTACCTTAATTAACAGCAGAAACTGGCTAGGTGTGAGTCAGGGGTGCACTGTCATAAGGAGATATTAAGAAATTGTCATTAAACATGAGAAAAAAAAAATCTGTGAAATTATGCTTTGGGTAAATATGTTAAATCATGAGGACCCCAAGATCTCATGATATGAGATTATCATATTCAAGAGTAACAACTGTACATTGTTCCTTTTGTCTGCGTGAACTTCCTAAACCTGAAAGTCATTTTTTTGTATGACCACCGTTATGCCTATCGCTCTGTCCCCCGGGCAGCTTTGGGACATTCTGATCACTGCCTGGTCCATCTTATTCCAGTTTATAGGCAACAACTTAAACGTGCTAAGCCTGTAGTCAAAACCGTGAAGAAGTGGACTAACGCAGCAAAGCAGGAACTGCAGGACTGCTTTGACTGCACTGATTGGACTGTTTTTGAAGCTGCAGCTGAGAACCTGGATGAGCTGACGGACACTGTGACATCATACATCAGTTTTTGTGAAGATGTGTGTGTGCCAACCAAGACCTTTTGCACATACAACAACAACAAACCATGTCTCCAAAAGTTGATTCTGTTCATCTGGACGTAGCGTTTTGTGGGAGAAACGTTTCGTCACTCATCCAAGTGACAAAAAATTGGTCCACCCCAAGGATCGGGTCCCCCGACACAAACAGAGTAACATAGTGTACGCTGTTAAGTGCCAGGAGGATTGCCAGGATTTATACATCGGGGAAACCAAACAACC
>VUQG01007737.1:3899-15967 GCA_015106755.1 Etia nguti
AAGTAAGTAAAAAAAAAAAAAAAAAAAAAAAAAAAAAAACCCAAAAAATAAAATAAAAAATAAAACTGCAAACACACAATCAAAAACATGTTAACTATGAGTTTGGGCACACTGTTATAGCTAACATACAAGAAGCAAATTACAAAAACTGCTAATATCATTTTCCACTTAATAGCCACAATAAAAAACAGCCACTGTAAATATGGGGCAGGGGGACATGCTTCCTTAAAAAGATAGAGAAAAAAAAGATTTTCTTTAACTCTAAAAACCACTGGCATCAAGAATTCTGAATTATACAAATTACATATACAATTGCAAATGTGTAATAATAATAATAATAATCATAATAATAGAGTAATGATAATAGATTTTACTTAAAACTTTACATACTGTATTTCCAGTGCAGTGTTTATGTCACACAAGTGTGGATTCACAGGAGGACAAGAGGGTTGGTGTCACAAAAGACCACAGGAAGGAATCACACCCAGTGCTGAAAAACACCCCCACCCCCATCAAACACCCAGCGTGCCGGAGCGAAGAAGAGGAAGTCGCGGGGGATGAAGGACGCTGCCGTTGTCCGACGGTTGTCAGAAGGTGCGGTAGGACAGGTGACAAACAGGGGGCAGTAGTAGTAAAAGAAGAGACGCATGCTGGGAGGGGGTTGAGGCCGGGTGTCCAGTTTGTTGTTGAAGGACAAAGAGCTCCCAGACCACCACTGGACGTGTTCTTTCACCCCTTCCTCATCCTCCTCCTTTGCCTCCTCCTCTCTCCAGCAGAGCACTCCTGACCGACAAAACTACAGCATTTAACCCTGAGAAGGAAAAACGACAACAAAAAAACCCCTGAACATTAAATAAATAACACAAATCACAAGTGTCACACATACACACACACACTGCCCATTCAACATAATTAAAAGAATGGCTTTAAAACACTGGTAAATGGGTTTAGTGGATTGATAACAACTAAGTCGAATCAAGCTGTAATATTTTTCCTCAGCTGCTTTTCACATGTAGCACACAACAGGAAATAGCCACTTCTCATGCATCTGCCCTGAATAACATATGGCTAGAGCACGCAGGAGGCAGCACACACGATGCCCACGTGCTATCAGCGAATGCACCAGCCTGTTACTACTATTGCCACATTGACCCAATCGAACATCACACTTTGTTCCAGGAAGCTGTGAGGTTAAAAGGCAACTAACTAGCATGCACATCTTGCAGTTTTGACACAAGAATGTTTATAAATTTTAGGAGAATCAGGCTGGAATATTTTTCCTCTGCTGTCTTTTCTCACATAATGTGTAGCACACAAAAGGAAATAGGAAACTAAGGAAACTAAGTCCTGGAAAACATCAGGGCTGGACGGCATGTGTGAAAACGTCTTAGTACAGAGAGACTGCTCTCAGATATAAAATACAGATTATATAAGCAGCTGATTATGCGTATTAAAATAATGATTATAATAATATCTACAAATAACTATTCTATAAGTCTGTTATATTCTTTGAGTGTTTGGTGTGTCATCTTTGCTTTATCAGTCTGATTATATAAAGGTGGTGGATTTCATAGCAAACTGATTAAGGGGCCTTTTCTTTATTTCCTGTTGAAAATATACAGAGGTGGGTGCTCGTATGAATTATTTTAATAAAATAACTTTTGCATAATACGGTCAGCATATGTGCAAGTAACAGGTGAGCAAAAAGCTGGAGTGCTTTAAATGCTTAATACTTTTCTTCTGCGCTTGGCTCTGCATGATGTCAAAGAGAGTGAATATCCCTTATATGATTATATCAGGTACAGAGCTCTAGCTGTGAGCATCTACTTTCCGTATATGAGGGGCAGCCAATCACAAGAAATGTGTCTTACAGTGAGAGGTGCACCAAGATGAAGTTTTAAAAAAATCCTTTTTTAACTTAAACTATCAATCATGTAAAGGTACCTTAGTAAGGTCCAAGAAAATAAACATGGAGCTGGAAATGAGCATAACAGATCCTTCTGCTTTCAGTTTACTCAGTCCATACCTCACTGGAGTGGCGCAGCTGGTGCGCCTGAGCAGTGGAAGTGGATGTTCTGCCACTTGCTGTCTCTGCGATGCCAGACACGAGTCTCCTCTGACTGGCTGGACCGCGGCCGACCCTGGCTGTCAACAAACTGAGTCAGGCGGATGTAGGCGATGCAGGCTGCATCCTCGCCGATCAGGTGCACATGGGGGTTCAGGATGGTGGTGTGGATTGGCTTGCTGTTCTTAGCCAAAACTGAAAGGATGACGAAGACAACGTCATCAGATACGATGGCACAACTACAATAATGACAGGACCAGTGTTACTACTGATGATTCAATTTAGGTATGTCAATGGAAATTAATTCACAATACCAGGAAGCGGGAAAAAAAGTAGGTAAACGTACAAAAGCATATATTGTGTTACCAGTACACAATTATTCAAGTGTAAATTTAAACGCTGCCGTGGAATATTCGTCTGTATTAACGTCGGTTTGTGGTTTAGGCAAATATGCTTTTCATCAAATGTATCTATTAATCTTACGGTTCTCAAAGTAGAATCTGTGGAAATCCATTCCCTCTACCAGGTTGCCCAGGGCCTCCGGCTCAAATGAAGTCAGTCCAGGGTCGCAGATCTTACTGAAGAGGACACATAAGCGCATGTTAAAGATGCCAAACACTAACTTTAAACCACAGATACTACATAGTACACACAAAAAGAGACTCACGCGTATGCCTCAAAGTCTCCGTTGTTGATGGCCTCTATCAGCTGTTCGGTTATCTTGATAATTTCTTGCTTGCGTGCTGCAGTGAACATGTACGAGCAAAGGTTAATCAGAGGAAAACACAAGAGCCATCAATGTTAGCTCATTTAACTTCAGTTCGTTTAAAACCAGTTTTAACTCATTTACACCACACAGATGCTCAGGCAAAGACAGTTAGCATACCAGCTACTCTAGAAACACTGAGAAAATAAATCAATGTGCAAAGTGTAACAGCAGCAGGTTAATTCATTTTTGAGTTTAAGAAACACATACAAGAGACCATGTGATGATGTGATCCTGGACACTGTCAAACACACCTTAATATGAGCACACACCAGGCTTCTCCTTATATCACCACAAACCGTGTCACCTATATATTTAAGGGCATAACAGTGAGTCAACACACACAGAATCCCTGTGCCGTTAGCAGTGCTCTCTGTGGCGTAGCACACAGGAGGTTAATAAGGCTCAGAAGCAAAGTGCATCACATTTAACACAAAGTACTTCACTCCATATACACCTGTTCGCACAATCAAAACACTGTTAAACTACCAAACAGGCGCCCTCTGAAATCCTAACACATCATTTGATAAGGGCTCCTGACTGGATACCATGCGCAGGGTTGGGGTTTGGCTCACTCAGTACTCACTCTGGGAGGAAGACAGGGGAGGGCTGGAGGGGGAGTGAGGGGGAGGTGGGGAAGTGGTGTGTGCATGTGGAGGGGTAGGCCTGGCACTAGGTACCGGCGCCGGTGCAGCATCGACTTCGGGCGCAGGGGCCGCCGGCACCCTGCGAACGCTGCTTACCAGGTCTGTGAGCCGAGACACTGAGTGCAGTCCAGGCAAGATGGATGGAGGGGTGGATGGGTGATGGAGGAATGCATAGAAACAGATTAAAAACATTGTCAGAAGGTGGTAGAGACACGGAGAAGAAAGGAATAAATAAACAAGGAAATCCCTTCAGGAACTATAGTTCACTATAACAATACAGTGAACTTAAATTATACAGAGTAATTTTACAGGTAATCATAGATAGATCATCATAGATCTGCAAAGTTTAGCTGCCTTTGTACTGCAAGATTACATATAAAGCCTTAAGAATAATTTATCATAAGTCTGGGACGTTAAAGGGCACATTTATTAAAATAATTAATTAAATGTATGAAAACTCAAATTTAAAAGAATGTAACACTGAACTAAAAACATGTCAGGATACAAAAGTAATACTAAGTGATGATTAAGCAATAAATATTGACATTTTTTAAATAAAAAAAAACTATTTGCACTACATATATTTTGAGACTGCATTTGAAGGTAGCTTTAGATGGCTTAGCTTTATTTATATCTCTTCAGCAACCATAAAGGTTATTTTAAAAACTGTTAAAGGGATTTGCAAAGCTGCATAATTTCCAGAGAACAGCTGTGAAAAAACAGCAGTTTTAAAATAGGAAGTGTTTCTCCTCATCTTTCCCAAAATAGCACATGAAAATCAGATCAGTATCAGTGCATCTTTTCATGCATCATCTTGGCAATAAATGAGAGCAAGAGGAAGATGCTAACTTAGAAATATATTTCTCATCTCTCCCTGTCTGTTGTTGCTCTTTTCTACTTACTCTGCATGGGGACTACCGGGGTGTGTGGAGGGGAGGGGGCAGAGAGGGCAGAGGGAGGTGGAGTGTTGGCTCTCCCTTCTCCGTCAGCTACGGGCCCTGATCCCCTACGCACTGAGCCCAGCAGGTCAGCGAACTTTGCAGCAGCTGAATTTAGGAATGGAGGGACATGAGGAATGACACTTAAATGTAACCGCATGAATGAAACTTCGTCTAGGAGTGCACTAAGACGAGCAGTCCTCTCAGACTAATGTGAAAAAAATTATCTATATTTATTTATATGATTACATAAAATGACACATCATTTGATGTAATGCTAAGGTGCTGACTTCATTATCAGAGCTCTCCAAGACAAAGTTAAACTCAAACAAAGACAGTGAAGGAAACAAAAGACAGGGTTCATGCCAAGAACTGGAATGCAGTCGCACTGTATTGTTATTCCATGAACATCCAATAGAGGGAGACAAAGAGTTGTCCTAATCCCATGTGGTGTGGGTGGCACAAGGTGGGAGGAAGGGATGGTAGAGGAGCGATATGCTATAGAGCACTCTGGTGGCTTATAGAACTTTTCCCTTTTTGGTATTTAAGTTGTTAATTTCAGACTGATGCAGAAATAGAGATAAGGCTGCAGGGATTTAGTGGCTCTACATGGCAGCAGATGCATGCTTTTAATATAAGCGAGGACTGTATTTAATACAAGCAAAACACGCAGAAAGGGATTTAGTCAACTTTTTGAATGCATTACAGGCATTTGGCGGCCATGCTGACTTACAGTGCACAGCAGCTGAGGAGCTCTGAGAGCTATCAGGTTGGGAGTTTGTGCTGGACTGCGCCTTAAGCGAGCTGTTGTCTAAGCTCTTCCCTAACACACACACACACACACACACACATATATAGAGTGACACCAATCACCAACCACAAGAGAGATGACAGCCATATTCATCCTTTGCACACAAAAACACAGGAATGTTCCAGTGAGGAATGGTTGGAAAGACATATGAGATGGCATGAAGGGGGCAGATGAATGTGATGAGCGCAGTCTGTCTTTACTTTTTCAGAAAAATTACTGCTACTATTTGGCACAGCTGCCTGTCAATAGATTGAGCAAGAGGAAAAAAAAAGACGAGAAAAAAAAGCTTTTTTCTCGTTATCTCAGTTAATGACTCCATTTTGGCAGGATTTACAACTGCGGCTGCCGCTGCATGAGAGGTTTTACTGAGACTTTAATGGGAGTCTTGCCAGTAAGCAGAGGACGGATGATGACAACAGTGATGGCCATGATGATAATGAGAGAGAGTTGGATGTTACTCATTATCGCTTGTCTGTTTAATCAGCTGGCACGCGAACAACTCATTGACAAATAGAGGGAAAGAAAAGGCCCCCTGCAGGGAAACAAGGAATTTCCTGCCACTGGAAGTATACACCCACTCAAACACAATTACATGAAATTCACAGACCAACTATTAAACAATCCACACCTTTTGCAAAAACAATTTTTACATTTTTCTGTTATCACAAAAAATTAATTGTGCTAAGTACAGAAACCAAGTATAATGAGGGAAAACTAAGGAAAATATGTCAGTGTGCAATCAACAGTGGGTGACTGAAAAGTGATATCTCGGAAGTGCAGTGCAGAAACATCCAAGCGATGGACAGTTAAGTCGACAGATGTCAAAAAAAGAAGAATACTAGGACTATTAAATTAACACCCAATAATCCTTCAAATACTGACACAAAAACATGTAAATTAATTACTCAAAATAGCAATCAGCCCTCAGAAAGCTGCATGCAATTCTCTTCTACAGACTTATTGAGGCTAACAGAACAGATATGTACTCAGATGCTCCAAAAGCCAGTGCAGGTGTTGGGTTACAAACCAGCTGTCGAGCACTGACCTCACAAGAAGATCCTATAAAGCCAAGCGAGACACAAACTACTCCAACCAAACACGCCACACTCACCTGGTTCTTGTAGTTTTCTCTGAGCAATCTGAGTGTTAGCACCCTAAGAGCCCTAAAACTATTGCTATCCAAGGGTGGCGCTAGCAGAGCGGTGTGTCTTTAACACCTCTCTGGGAGCTCCGTCTCTGTTTCCTGCCACTGGTGCTAAGTTTAGACACCTCTCCCTTTAGCCCAGACTTCCATCCAAAGGTGCCCTAGCCCTCTCCACTTCTGCCAGAGGGGCGGGGTGGTGGGGGTCCAATTTAGAGTAGGGGGATGATGCAGGAAAAGTACAGTAGTATGCAGTACTTCCTTTGCGCATTAAGTTTTTCCAGGCGATAAAATGTCTTTCAAGATGCCCTAACTTCATAATGTTTGTCTTAATGCTAACTTTTAGGCACACCATCTGACACTGGATGACAATTTGACTAAGGTGCAGTACAGAAATACTTCCAATCAGTTTGCTGAAAGATTTCAGATAAATGAATCAAAGCGCTAAAAGACCAAATTAACTGGAACTGCATCAAAATTAAAAAAAAAACAAACCCTAAACTGATAGATTAAAAAGAAAAATGCTATTTGCGGACACTAAACCTGCACCCTTCTAGACAGCCAGCAGGGGGCTACACCCCTGTTTATAAAAAGAGTGAATGGAGAAATGTATGATAAAATTACTTCTCAATTGATTTATGACTTCAATAAACACATTTCTACTGATTTTATGGTCTCAATCATAAATTAGTTTCATGTATCATTTAGTACAACACATTAATTGACTTCAGTGCCATCAAAGTAAAATGAATCCAGAACTGCATACCTATACGAACCAAGCTCCTGACTCCAGGAGGATATCTGGATCAGGATTAGTTTTTGATATTTTCTTGAGAACATCAAGACAATGTCTCCCAACTTTTCTTATTTCAACTTGATATGTATTTGTGAATATATGAAGAAAAAGTTCAATCTTCTTTTGACAAACTTTTAGGATGCATTAACTCGAAAAACTAATCACTCCTAACTTGGTGTTAAAATTTTAATTAAAATCCAGCAAGTTTGTGCAAGTTTTCTGCTGGCAAACGCCCTGTACTGATCACATCGCCTCCTTGGCAGAGGTAATAAGCTACTATAATAAAAGCAATTGGAGTACTGTTTCCAAGACTGGCTATTTTTTTCTAAGAGACCTACATGATGGCTCTGCTGCGGTTGCTAGGGAATTTGTGACATAGCAGCAAAACCTCTATAGGGAGGAGGAGGAGGACGATGAGGAGGAGGAGGAGGAGATGGAAGCGCACATCCTGTTCTGTATGCTTGGCACCAAAATGAGACATTCATGACCCGATTTAGATGCATTGTACTCAGCTGAGATGTGGAGAACAGGGGTGTTTGAGTGTGTTGGTATAGATAAGCTGAAATTATGCTTTCACAGTAACACAAGACAAAAACACACACAGAGTGGACACAAAAGGCTAGACACAAAAACACTTTGTGGAGTTATTTGCTTATATGTGTGATACGCCTTTGAAAGAGTGTTTTTTTCCTCTCTCGCAACTCTAGCCAAGTGACACACGCACACACAGATACACATGCCACAACTACACAGCTCCAAAAGCTGACACCCCACACAGGCATGTTGGTATTTAAGGGGTGTGTGCTCCTCAGTATTAAGATTTCAGCCAAACACTTTTGAGCCAAACCACAACAGCATTACAAGGCCTCTTACATTTCACAGCCCTCGTCTCACCTCTCAAACACACAAAATCATAACCATACATGTCTTCATTATAGAGCTCCGTGAGGAATCAGTAAGAGGTTAGATGTGAGCCAGATGACTAAATTAGAGCCACATCTACTGCATGTGCACTGCACATGATGTGCATATAGGACTCTTTTTAAACAATAACCCTTTTAGTACATATAGCATGTGCTGCTCAGCCTTTTGCAAAGCAACTGAATTTTAAATAAATCCAGTCATTACGCTCTTCATTCCACTCGAAGCCACTATGAAGACAAAGCCGGTCGCATGAGAGTTTGTCAGCAGTTGGCATCAAAAAAACATTTCTGCCCCAAGGCTCGTGATAATACAGTCTAATAAACAAGAGAAGCTCATGCAAAGCAGAGCATGTAAGTATTAAGAGCCTCCCTAGACCCTCAGTACAACTGACTGTAATTTTGAAGCTTTTAAAAATTGTAGCAATTTCATAAAGAGGCATTCATTCAGGTACAATTATGTCAGTAACAAAGAGCAGCTTTCACCGCAAGGAGAATCCATTTTCCCATGTGCAACTAAAGAGCAATAACAGAGCCTGTCAAAATCCAACATTATAAAGCTGAGAACTTAACAACTGAAAGGCAATCAGCCAAATCTCCAACATATTCCACTAAAGTGTGCTGTCACACGATTGCCATCGACTTGTAATGAACATTTTTAGTGTTTCTGTTGTTTTAAAAAAAAATTACATTTCTGGCTCCTGAAATTTTTGATTACAAGAGACACATGAAGTTCTGCTGTCACACAAGTTGTTCACTGACTGACTGCAGTGACAAACAAAAGCATGGAAATGTCAAGTGATGATCCAAAACTGGTCAAGACCCCTGGAGTGTTGTGACTTTTCATTCGGAGCAAACAGCTTCTCCTTTAATTTGCAGTCTTACCTTTCACATCTTCGTCCTCCACAGTGGTGTTGCTGCTGTCCGATGATTCCTGGAGATCAGAGATAAACAGTTAGGTAAAGTTCGGCCGTAATAGGCCACACATTCGTGTTGAATGCACATGAAGAGGGACGTCACAAGAAGGGCAATGAGACTTGATTTACACAGACACAATACTGGCCAGCAGGGGGCACCCTATGTTGCCATGTCATGTCTTTACAAACCCAAAACAGACAGCATAAAATATACCAAGACCAGTTACTTACTGTGGATTTAGCTGATAAGCAAAACACAAAATCAAACCCCAAACACGTTAGTCACTATCATCCAGCCTTTGTAACTATTATTTGTTTACTTATTTTTGCATTAACGATGCAAAAACTTAAAAGTGTCAATCTATATTTAACCTTATTACCCTCAAACCTCTTTTCTTCTACTCAAACCAAAGCTCCTGCAGCTTCATTCTAAGTGTGTACTGCACCACGTGGACAAATGATGCCTTTTGATTCAGTGGGAGCACTTATATTATGCTGAAACTGACAGAAACTTAATGGAAAGTGCTTTCCATTTCAATGACGCTAGTAGACAGAACAGATTCTCACAGGGCGATATGTTGTCATCTTAATCAGGTCCTGCATCCCTCAAATCTAATCATCTACCTGCCTGCCTGCCTGGCTGGCTGTCTCCCTCTTCTTAGGCTTTTGAGGAGGAGTTTCTCATTTCCAATTAGAAGATTAAATGGGACTAAATTCCCCTGCATGTAGAGTTGAGAGACTCTGTGACCTCATTAGAAGCATGGACGTGTGCTAACAGCATCACGAGCACAAAGCACCAAAGTGGTTTCATACATAGCCTTTTAAAGAGCAGCTGGTGGCCTGACCGGAGAGGAAGAGTGAAAAGAAAAACTGTGTGTACATGCGAATGCGAAGGAAAGAATTGTCAACTATTTGAAATATAATTAAAAGTGTGATTACGCCTACAGTTTGTTTTCTTTGGTTTGAATCATTGAGATGTTTCCTGTGACATTCTGCATCTTATTCATTTTGTCTGATCCTCCTTTGAAAAATATTCATTGTGTAAATATGGTGAATTTATTTTCTTTGTTCTTTTATGCGACATGTATTTCTCGGGTCACATACTGAAGCCTCACATTTATTTGATCTCGACTCCTCTTTATTATTGGCTCACAAAGTCCAGAATCTATCAAACTTAACTTGCCAGATGGACAGAGCTGAGTGAGTAAGTGCTAAAGAGGTCAAGTGCGCTTCTTTAAACCAGGCGGGTGTGAAAACATAAACTGCACTGAAGACTAATCTTCCAGATACTTTCATCGCCTTCCTGCATAGCCTCTGTTTGAGCTTGGAGAGTGAGAATTCAAAGCCATGTACTGTATTTCACACATAAAACTGACCCACAATCAAAAGGTCACTGCGCTTTATTAAAAAACATGAATATCTCTTTCAAACAAAGTTCTGTTACTTTTCACTTTGGGTATCACAACTCAGGAAAAACACCTCAGTCATGCCTATGAGGAAGTGATCGTACTGCAAAGGCATGCATGTTCATGCACAAGCTATAAACACATACACATTCACACTGATTACACCAGCAACTTTTAAGAGATTATAACAGAGCAAGAGAGGGTACCACAAAACACCATCAGTCACTGTAATGGAAATAAAAAACTAAGTTTTACCTATGTTATATATATAAATTAATTACAATGCTGAATGCTCATATTAACATAGCAATATAAAAGTCCTAAAGATCCAAAGACACCTGTCTTAGGTTCCATTCACATTGGCTAAAATATAACATCTAAGCTCAAACATGACATCTAAGCTTATTAAGACTGCCACTATTCTCACTTGAATAGACATTAAGTATAGTTAGAATTCCCTTAATCCTAATATATGTGTGTGTTGAGGTCCCCCTTGGTGGCAGACTAACACAAGTTTGGTTGTTGGGGTAAACAACATTCGCTACCTAGCACCTGTTCCCTTCAGACAGACTTTTATCTGAGATTAATACTTAGTTACACACATAGACAAGTGCACAGAGCCATGTTGCACTCGCACAGATGCAGCATGAAAAGAAGTATCAAAGGATAGGAGAAGATAAGGAAGAGGAGGAGAATGACAGAGGAGGATAAAGAACAGGTTTGGACTGGGGAATGACGTATACCTTTGTCCCGTCCACCGGATTATGGATGACAGTTGTCTGAGGTTCCTGGAGGAAGAGGAAGATGAGGAGGGGAGATGAAGGAAGATGAAATAAAAGAGAGCAAGTAAAGAAAAAGTGGAAGAGAGAGAGAGGGAGGGAAAGGAAGAGAGCAGAATTTGACATAAACGTAAATATAAATGAACCAAGTGTACCAGAAAGAGTGACATGAATGTTGTATGAAGAGAAAGTGCTTGTTAAGGATGGCAGGAAAGAGAGGGGAAGAATCCTCCAAAGTCATAGAGTGGGTGGATGAACTGAAAACTGTAATTTGGAGTCAGTTCTGTTGCCTGTACACACATGCACACACACACACACACAAATGAGTCTGCAATGAGCACATCAGTGCTCACGCAATTTCACACACACACAGTGTTTTTTACATCACTTCAGAGGACATTACACTGACTTTTCTTCTTTTCCTAAAGACTTGACCCAAACTGCGCCCCAACTACTGCGACCATCATTTTTTCCTACATCCTTGCACTAAAATGTAATGACTTATGCCACGATTATTTCTTGTTTTTTAATCTCAAAATGGAGGAGAGTTCCTGTGATATAAATAGCTCTACATATGTCCCCACAACATAAGTAATACAAGTGCAAATACACACATACACAGAGTAAGTACACAGCCTAAGGGAAAAGATGGCACAAAGTTGCACTCAAAGCTGTGACATCTTTTTGAACCTTAACTTATCTAGGCTTTTGTTTACATGGGTACTCCTTATTTCTGCACCACCCTGCTGTGCATGCATAATTTCAAACTGCTTTCTATGCCTTAAATGATGGAAATGCATGCCAAAACACAAAAATAGCAAATCGAAAGGGACAAAGGCATAATGACAAAAATCAGCCAGCTCATACAATGTGCATAAAATG
>VUQG01007737.1:15987-50429 GCA_015106755.1 Etia nguti
AAAAAAAAAAAAAAAAAAAAAAAAAAAAAAAATGGTCTCAACATCTTGCAAAAACATTGGCATACCCAGCAGAAAGACTCAGATGCCCCACAAGATGAAAACGGGTCATTCTGTTCTTTCACACTCGTCTCAACAGAAACGGGGATCACTGCCGGGCAGACACTGGCATCATTTCAGGGTCCTTTTTGAAATGGAATTTAATCAGAAACAGCCATTGTTTTTCAGGACTACATGCAAAGAAATGGCTCAATCACTCAACAGGATTAGCCATATAACAATTTGTCATGCTAATTTTGCTGCTACCAACACCCACTAAACTTTATGCTGAAACTAAGCTGTCTCTTAAAGTACAACAAGGCAGGGGTTCTCAACTTTTCTTCAATCTGACATACCCCCAAAACCCTGTCAGGTAGACCCAAACTACTCTCAGCTCACCAATTACTCAAAGCACTCAGCTTACCATTTCTGAGTGATGACCATTTAGGTATAGGTATTGTCTCCATTTAAACACTACTCATTATGTCTATTTTTAGCCTGGAATTTCCACTGCTAGCTACACTTCTCACTAACACTGTATTTAGAATTTTAGCCAGCTAGTTTATCGATTTATACACATTACTTAGCTAACAATTTCAATTCTTATTTTTAATCGAGCAATTTTACTCATTAATTTATACTTTAGCTATTTTAACCATTTTACTTCTTGCTACGTCTAGCTAATAAATTACAACTTTTTATCAATCATTTCAGCTAGCTAGCTCAGTGTATTTATACATATTCTATACAGAATTAAGTTTAACTGCTTGCCATACTGTTTCCTTATATCCAATCATTCATTACTATATATTTTTCCATTTTCTAATTTGCCATTTCAGTTTTTTATCTGGACTATTTTCTATTAATTTCATCTGGTAATCAATACAATTTACGATTATTTTATTTGAATCCTTGAAAGTGCTTTTATCTAGAGCCTCACTTTCTGCTGTTTATCAGTGCTATCTTCTGACAATAGCTGTTCAAGTTCACCAAAAAACAAAAAAACCCTAAATTACATTGCAATTTTTGTTTTGTTTTTCAGATTCACTGTGCAATTCTGTCCACGTACCACCTCGATACTGCAGAAGTATCTCCTTTGGCACTTGTACTGCAGCTTGCAAATCACCACATGAGGTACAAAACTGTACTCTTTCTCTGCCACTTTCTGCTATAACAGTTATAGTTTTACCACATTTACACTAGTACTTGACCTTTGTCTTGAAACCCTCAAAGGCTTGCCTCCTCTCAAGTTCACACAGTAGCCACTGATTGCTGATGACTCAGACTGGAGACAGATATATTTTCTCCCTCTACTAGGAGCTGTCACTTGATGTAGAATATCCTGTGTAGCCCCCCCCCAGGAAGTGACACCTCTGTCATAACCAATCATCAGCTGTCTCCCTGGTGGTGATGGTGGTGTTGTCAAGGCAACCATCTCCTAGGGCAACAGACACCGGTGGCAACGTGGGACAAGACGATGAGTGAGAACAAAGTACCTGGGGTTTGCAGATTAGGGGGGGACAAGTGCTGATGGCATCACCAGATGGGGGAAGGTTTCAATGGTGACACATCAGCGTTGACCCTACATTAACACTGATGCTTTACTAGGGATGCTTTTGCAGTGCAGCTAATTAAATGATTTCCCTTTTTTTCACTCTAGATGGTGTTCATTTAAATGAAACACTAATGTATTCATATATATAAACATATATTCATGTGGATTTAACACCACCTGCCTACTGCTTCCAGGTGGGAAGAATGTCAGTCTCCTGCTGTAATTAAGGAGATAATGACCCAAATGGCTGAACACAAACTAGATGAAGTCCCTGGTAACAGTGCGATTATCACAGCCGCCCTCCTACTCTTTATTCCCTTCAAGGATCAGCAATAAACACATCTTCTCCTCCATGCTTGAACCCACACTACCACAAAGACTTTGAAACACGTAAATGTAAACTTCCCTTCAAACCCTGAATGTGAGTCATTGTACATGTGCCAAGCAGAGTGCTAAAGTTAGCATCAACATGTAGTCAAACAGAAAACACACATTGGTAAAAAGAAAACTTTCTGTTGTGGAAAAAAAAAAGCTCATATGGCTACACATTATGCTAAATGGTACTGACTCACTTACTGCTGTGTTACATATCTAGTTTGGTGAGATTACTTGCCATCTAGAACATAAGATGAAGCTGCTGCCCTGTGTATATACAGTAATCAGAACAATATAGAGTCCCAAAGGGAAACTAGAACTCCCCATTTCTGTTCCGTAAGAAAACCTCACTCGCAATATCGCTGAATTTTCCCAACTATTTGACAATGGACTTAACATCATTTTTTGACAGAAAAGGCAAATCCATAGGCACGTTGACTAGCTGGATTTAGTTCAAACATGTTTCTTCTAACAAGCTGAAAAACAAGACTGTGTACTATGGGCCTTCTTAGCTTACAGGTTTTTTTTCCAGACCATCTGCCAATTTTTACAGAGGAATTCTCTGCAGACCTTTGGAAAGACACAGTGGGGGACAGCTTCAATACAGGGGGAAGGGGGTAAATCGCAGTGACAGTCCCTGCAGGCACTGGCTGTCTATTTGTCTTTGGCAAACTTACACTGACAGAGAAAAAAACATGGCGGTAGACTATAAACCCGAGTCCAAGTCACAAAGCATTCCCACCTGCCGTGGGAAAATGCTTCCTGACACGACTGCTGGTTTACGACCTACCCGACTGCTTTGGCCATCTCAGTGGCTCGATAAAGACCAAACAAAACCAACAAGAATGGACAGAAAGGAAAAACATACAAAGGTGAAGGAATACAGGTGAAAGCAAGGGTCTTAAAGGACATAAGGGCGGCGGGAAGTCGGGCACACACAAACACACAGGTGAAGGGCGGGTTAGGAGATAAATACCAGAGCGGGTGAAGGGATGTTTCCTTTGGGGCTGGTGACTATGCTGTTTTTGGTGCTGTTTGTCTGGGGCTGTGCAGGAAAGGAAAGGAAAGGTAAGGAAAAGGAGGAGACACAACAAGAGTGTTAACAACAGCAAGAGGTGGGTTTGTGAGTGTGTATCCATGCTTGTGCTTGTGTGTTTTTGGAATTAGCACATATACGTACACTCCTGTCTTTGAATCAACTGTGAGGGTCTCACTTTAGTGGCTGTCACGTAGAGTAAAGAGTTAGGATTTGTCTTTTCATTCAGAAAACATTTAATGCAACATTTTGATATTCATCGTTCAGAACTTATCTGCTGTATATGTGCTGTTCTATGTTACATTTATATTATTTCTACCGTGCAGATCAGGGCTAAGTAGTAGGATAAATGTAGGTGTGCATCCCAGTGAGGCCTGAAGGTGGCAGGCAGACGCAGCAACTGTGAAGGGATTATTCTGAAACATTCACTCTCAAGACTGATCTGTAATTCTCAGGTGACACCATGTGGTGAGGGACACTCTGACATAATCGTGATGTCACAAGTGACTTCCCCTGCTTGGGATTCCACATCGAGATGCTTCAATTGTGCCATTTGGCCGTAGTGAATCACCTTTAGAAGCCTGGATGAAATGCTCTTTTGAAGATCAAACATCAAAGAGTGGCTGGCTCTTTGGAGCGTAGATTGATCTAAATTACTTTTGCATTGAATTTACATTACATTTGTAGTCCTGTTGGGAGAAAAATATCCAGTTTAAAACCCTACAAAGGGTCAAGCCTTGGGTGTGACAGTGAATAAGCTACAATTACGTCACTGGTAATTATGTGAGTTGATACAGTAAAATGCAAGCATTCTTGCTTGTAAGTGAAATTTCAAGAGGTCTTAAGTAATCAGGAGGATTACCTAATCCCCTATTAAGACTTGGCTAAGATATGGCATGATGTTGGTGTTCTGCCAAGCTAGTGAACCATTCCACCTAACATTAATAAGATAAGTAGAATTCCCCAAAATATGAGAATTTAAAAGTGCACATTTTAAACAAATCCAGAAGAATCAATAAAACAAAATGTTTGGTAATCTTGGTGGTGCTGCAGCAATGCTGAATCAGAGTGACTGTAATGGTGACTGTTTGACACTGACTTTCAAGATGGAAAGATGAAGACTGGCGTGTGTGTGTGTGGGTGTGTATGTTTACCATAATATGAATTTTTTAAGCCACTGGGCTTACTCAGAGGAGAGGAGAAGAGAGGAGAGGAGTCGAGTACAGGAGAGGAGAGGATGCTAGCACACATATGGTGCGAAAACACCACATAATGCAAGCACGCACTAAACAGCAATGAAAGTAAAAGCTGGTGTAAGCTGACAATAAGCTGACATATAGAAATTTTAAGCACCCATACAGTAATCCACACACAGCCACTCCCAAACAAATCTCCACACTCACACACAAATTACACCAAACAAAGTGGCTGTCACTCCGCTCCCTTTGTGACGATGAAATGCATTCCTCAAAGCAACGATACCATCGTGAGCCGTCTTAGTCAGAGCATGTTTGCAGTATCAACTCAGGGCCTTAGCATTTACGTCATGTGTGTTTGCGGAGAGAAAACTGGTAACACTTCAGGGAGGCATTGAAGAAAAAAAAAAGAAAAAAAGAAGGAATGATGACAGCAGTCCTAAGGCTCGCCAGTTGTGGAGACAACTGCCAATCATTGCCATCTTGAAAGCAAAATGTCCATTAGATCATTTCTAAATTATTAAACAGAACACCGGACATCAGGAGTGATCACAGACAATTATAACCATAGATTAGGGTTAAAAGGGGGTTAAAGTATCCACACAAGGTTTCCAGGATGGGCACAGGAAGAACAAAGGAGGGAAAGGTGCAGAAGAGATGACAAGTGTGGTAGATAAAAAAAGGATGAGCCAGATCAGAAGATCCAAGAGGAAAAAAAGGTTCCTTCTGCATAATTGAAGTGCAAGAAGTTAGGGGTCAGAAATAAGTGAACTGAAACTAGTAATTCTGTGTGGTTTAATATTCTTACGCAAATTTTTGTTTTATTTTAAATCCTCCAAGTATGACACTGAACATGTAGGGTACGTGGACCATTCACAGAGTGTATGTGCCCTAGATCAGACTTTTTTAATGACCACACTTGCACTGCATGTTGTGTTTAGTCAGGAAAAGCCAGACTGTTGTTTTGTGATCGTGTCTTCAGCGTTTGGATGCAGTACTGTGCTATAAACCTTCTTTTTTTCTCCCAAGTTTGTGTAAAACAAATAAGTAAACATCTAAACGCTACTGAAGACTGTGTAAAGTCAAGCTGGTACTGACAAAATAAATGCACATGCTGGAGTCATTTCCAGTATACCAGAAGCTTAATTTAAAAACTGGAACACTTTTTGACCCATTTCTGTGTAAAAGGAACATGCGCGCCTTGCCTAAAAGTAAAAGACTGGTCTATTTTTACATTTGCAGAGGAGAACTCGGTGGCATATGTGAACCACATACTGTATATTTGGCTTTCAAGCCTCATATAGCCATGTTCAAAGGTTAATGTGGCAGTAAATACATTGATACACTGTGAGTACTACATTGGAAAAATTGTACACTAATGTTTATCTACAATAAAGTATGCTGAACAGGGATTTTGTAATGGCTAATTCTGATGCACATGCATGTTGGCCTCTGCAAACACAGTGGGTAACGAGTGAAGTGAGGAGTTGATTTCCCGTTTACAGCGAGAGAGAACCGAGCCACAGCAATCAATGACCTAGCCTACTGTAATCAGTAATTACTGGACATTAGTGCATGAATATCAGCTGAACAGTATTAGGTTCTGATATTTGCCTGGTTCTTTATTCATTTGTAATCTTATTATAGTTTTTTTTCCCCAAGTAGTTTTTGAATAGATGAAGTATAGCTAACAGGAACAGTAGGTTAATAAGAGTCCTGAGCTAACTGAAATTCGGTGCCACGGTGGGAAGTCACCTCAGGCCAGGTGGGCTGCTGGTGACACACTGGCTGAAACCCTCATTAAACAATAGTTAATATTCAACATGTTTTGTATGGAATTTCGTTTGCCGCCCGGCTGCTGCAGCATCTGCTCTGTGAATGGTCAGCATAGGTTACACATTCAGCACAGTAGGTGAGAACTATAGTGTTCTTAGAGGTGGAGGATTAAATAATTATACTTTTACTCTTGTTTGAAGTATGTACCTTGTTACACTCAAGGGCTCTGTCTCAAAACTATAAGTACTTGCTCCGTTCTAAAAGTGTGTGCCTGACAGATCTGGAGCAACATCCCTGGAGTAACTCTGATGGAACTAAAACACCCTGCTTCCATTACGTTTTCAGAGTATTCTCGTGACGCGGTACTTTGCAAGGATCATCCAGACCTGTCAATCAAGCGAGTGAGATCATTGGTGTGACTTGTACCTGGCTTTTTCTGTCAATGAAATATAACTTTCTGTATACGCTGTCATTTTTTTATGTGACATGGCAGCTGTTGCCGCTCAGAAGCTACTCAGCCTCTGTAGCTCCTAACAAGGTGCTGCTGTTGCCGTCATGTAAAATGCATTACCTCGTGTACACCGAAGCATTTTTAACAAGAAGTGCCTACATGACATCTAACTGCTGTTGAATAAAAATGATTTATGAATTGGCACCCGCTGTGCCACAGAATAATAAGTTAGTGAAGAAGGGGGGGTCTCGATTCTATTATACAGAAGGAAGAAAGGAGACCATAAGGGATGGACCAAAAAAGAAGTGACAGGGCAAAATGCATAAATAGCATGCTCACCATATACTGGACAGTAGAGCTGGACTTGCGTTTCTGTCCTCAGGCAATTGATGGATGGATTTATTGATGGATGAGCAGATGGTAGAAGGAGGAGGGATGGGGAAGAAAATAAAGTAACCAAAAAAACCAACAGGTGAGTGTACTGTAAAAAAAAATTAAATTAAAAAACAAAGAGCAAAATAGAACTTGTCAGCATAAACCAAAAGGAGCAGCTCCTTCAAAGAAGTAAAAGGAGCAGTGGTTGAAGAGAAGGCCATCAGAGAGAGAAAATTAGAAGAGAAGTCAGCTCATGGAAGAGTCAGAAGGCAAAAATTCAACCTATTGCTTTTGGGACAGTGAAAGCCAAGAAAATAGTATGACAAGGAACTGCAAGATTTATTATGTAAGCGTTTTCCCAGACTTCATCTTAAATTTAAAATCAGGACTGGCTCGAATTTTGTTGTTACATGTTGCATTAATGCATCAATAATTTATCAGCACAATAATGGAGACCAAAATAAATGTTCTGAATGTTGTTATTTTACATTCTTCTAAAAATGTTTGGCAGCTTTTAATCTAAAGAAATCGGCACATTATGTATATATTAACTAGTGTAAACTTAATAAGGATAAACAGTGTGTGATATAACAACACTGCTCAAAATGCAGAATATGTTGGTTTCTCTGAGCACCAGCTGGTGTCGAAGGAGGTGAAAGGTGATGGATAACCAGTGCCAGAGAGAGACCGCTTGCTTGCACTGGACAGGTGCTACAACTGAAAAGTGTCAGGTGTCATTAGGCATTAATGAACCAGCGGGAGAAAAAGCAGGAAAAGGAGAAGGCGATGAGAGGAGCTCAGAGTTTCAAAAGAAAACAAAAGGACATTTGGAGATTATAAGAAGAAACAAGAGAAGAGGGAGAAAAAGGAGGCAAGCAGGGACGGCAGCAAATGAAGAAGACGCCTTTAGAAATGGTTTGGGGTGAGTGTGTGGGGAGCCTGTTGCTAGGCAATGAGTGCGCCGCAGTGGAAGTAAGCGTCTATTTCTGTCGTCTGAGTTTCCAGGGTCCAGACTGGCAGCTATTCCTGGAACCGGAGTCACATTCCCTGCTGAACCGACTGTGCGGGGGGGGGGCATTAACGCACACACACATTCACACCAAATCCATACATACACACGCGCGCGGACACTCGATGCTGCACATGAGCGTAACACACGCGTGGACACCCACGCTTACGCACACTTGTGTCCAGCCATGTTCACAACCATGTTTGCACGTTCAGTCTCTTTTCAAGCTGATAAACAAATGGGATGGTTTCACACAAACACACATATACAGTCTTACAAACACACACATACCTCCATGTCCACGTGCATGTGCCCAGAGCTTTGCCTAATATAATGTATAATGCTGAGAAGCATGAATGGCACTTTGCATGATCTGTAGCACGCTATCATGCATGCACGCGGAGCACACAGACACATTCATGGTAGCTGTGTGTGGGATGTGCTACTGCGGCGTGTGCATGTGAGAGCGTGGGATGTGAGAGATCTTCATTAAATGGATGAACAGGAATGTGGGGTTAAAGACCAGATGGGGTGAGGAGGAAAAAGAAGCATTGAAAGAGGAGGAAAAGGCAGAAATGGAGGGATGAGAGGGAGAGGAAGTGATAAAAAAACAAAATGTGAAGGGCTGACAGATGGTTAGATTTAATAATGGAGATGGAGAGGTGGCAATGAGCTAAATAATGCTAAATCAAAATAAGAGGTCCTTTCAGGAGGATGCGCTACTCGAGGCTTGTGCACTGGCAAGTGGCATGAAGGCTGATACGCATAGCACACACAGACTCACATACATGTACACACACATCCAGATGCGTGTACTGATGTGCATCCAGAATGGGGCAGTGACATTAATAAAATAATCAGAGAATAACTTAAAAATCCAGCAGCTCTCATTCTGATTACACAACATCTCAAGCCAAAAAACACAAATTTTACATGTAACACTAGACAAACATCCAATGACAGGACATACGTGACAAGAAAGCCATTGTAGGCAAAAGTGAGACTAGCAAGATTAGGAAAGAAATTAACAATCAAGCAGAAAAATGTGGAAGAAGAAGAAGAAGCAGAGTTTCTTGCCCAGAAAATTTAAGGAAGGCAGAGGAGTCAAGGAAGGAGATAGGTAGAGAAGTAAGAGTGTGCACCTTACCTTGACATCTGCCTTTTTGTTGAGCAAAGTCTTGGCTGCTGCAATGACAAACAGGGAAAAACAACCAGTTAAAAGGTGTAGCTGAGGAATAGCAACTCCATGTTTTTCAGTGATTCTTGCCATGAGCTACATCTTTAGCCTACATTGAAGCCTTCAGAGATAACGTGGATTTGACTGAAATAATGTTCTTTACTGACCTTTGTAGTAATAGTCTTTTTTTTTAAGTAATGATAAGAAAAGGCTGCCTCAGGCTGAAAGAGAAAGGGCACCTTTTGCACACTGAACTTAAAAAAAAATGTGTTTTTACAAAATGACTCTGAGCTAACCAACTCTACCACCTCCTGAATTTACTAGACTCTAGGAATGGATACAGTATGAGTATACGATTCTTCTATGAGTCATACAACTCGCCTTGATCTTTTTTCCCCAATTTCAAAACAGGATGTACTTCAAATTATAATCTGCTGTAATCAGTAAAACAGAATTCTTTGACTGCTTGAAAAGCAAAGTCGCTTCTAAGTCACTAGTTTTTACACCTAAATGTTAAAACCAGCCTTTCTTAATAAGGCTTAAATAGAACTAGGAATGCACAAAAACTCAAAGATGTTTAATACTAATGTCAAGGTAGTCTTTCAACCTGCAAAGTGGCAAGATGAAAAGTTAAGCCAATGCAGAAGAGCCAGTACTTAAAGATGGTCATTGAGTCTGGCTTTAAATACCAGTCAATCCCCATAGACTCTTACGTTAAACGCCCACCATTATATGAATAAAATGTGTGTTTACAGCCTGGAACAAAACATGGTTTGGATCTTTATGTATAGTTTCCCCCTTGGTAGCAACTGTCTGATGGGAGATTTTTGGGTTTTGTGTCTACTCATTCATTTGTTAAGGCTTTAGGTTTGGGGTGTGACTGCTTCGATGAACAGCTGAGTTGAACCAGGCAGCTGTAGCCGGTAACTATCTGCTAGCATGCTGTAGTTCTATGATTTTAAACAGCCACACTCATCTCACTGTGCCCAAAGAGATGTCGGCATATAAAGCGGAGGAGCTGGGGAATTGAACTACCAACCTTTCAATTAGAAGCCGGTCCACTCTAGTCCCTGAGCCACTCAAACAGGCTACAAGCAGACAGACTAGAAATTTTCAGAATATAGCTCACTATCTTTCACATCAGTCTGTTTTAAGAATAGTTGGCACAAAGACCCTGTTGTCAGTGAAATAAAAAGATTCTCCATTTGCATTGTTTCACATGAATTCTCAGGCTAAAGTCTCCCTGAAGCCATGAGGAAGTCGAAATAAAGATGGCTGCCTCACACGGCAGCCATAAACCCAGCAATAAGCCCTGCCTTAAAGAACTCCACGGAGGCCTAAAGGAGGATTAGTGTTCAGTCTGCTCTCTAATGAGGGGTAATGAACGAGGGGGGTGAGGGAGGAAGGCAGGAAAGAAAGAACGATACTATAGAAAAAGTCCACTGATGAGCATAATACCCATAATCCTTTACAACAGTGGAAAGTGCGTGTAGTCAACAGAAAACAGTCCGCAGGGCATTTACCATGACTGCACTGCTAATGCCCAGAAAGCAAGGTGGTCTGATTGCATTAGATAGATACATGTTCACCCAGAGGGCTCCAAAGTAAGAGCCAGACTCTGGGATGCTGGTGTCAGTGGAGCCTTTGGGTGCATCTGTGGGGATGTGGACAGAGGATTAACACTAACACGAGACCAGATGATGAGATTGGACGTGCAAATTAGTGCATTTTTACAGCTTTAAAGTTGGTACCAAAATGCACTTTCTTGCTTGTTGGTATTTTACAGCTGTAAACACCAACACAAAGATAGTACAATGACTTCAGGAGAGCAAAGTTATGACTTTTAGAGTTTCTATTTTGATTATTAATATTATTTTACAATAGGAACATTATTTTCTGTGTCTGTGATGTCTTTATTTACCAAAGAAAGTGAACACTTAACTCAGTTAATTTAATTGCTCAATTACTTCTGAAGACAATAGCTAGAGCATGATAAAGAAGGCACAAATCTACCTTTTCAAAAGGCAAATAAAATATATTTAAACATGCTCAAATAGTATTGTTTTTGAAAAAAATATTTTTTTGCTTTAGTATAGATGTCAGTGCTATACACAGATCTCATACAGATTACCTTGTGCAAAGATGTCTACATTATCACTGCCATAGTGTGCCTATCCTATAATAAATAATCTAGCTGTGATCACCTGGGATTTAAAGTGCCAGATTCCTCTCAGTGTTACTTCCATAGATGCTTGCTGTGACTTTTTGCTAAGAGCCTGAGTGCAGCTTCAAGTCTAATCAGATGCAATCACATCAGTATCCAGCCATGTTACATAAAACACTATTTATGGCAGTCTGGCTGTTTTTTCTTTTCTTTTTGCATCTCCTTTTTCGCTTTCCTTCCTTCTCTCCCTCATCCCTCTTTCTCTGAACATCAAGCTCCTGTTTGATTTTCCCACTTCCATTTCAAAACATGTACCAAAGCAGCTACACTGAGTGAACAGAAGCTTCAAGTCGATGAGAATTTGAACTAGGTGTTGATTTCTTTGGGCGAACAGAAGTCCAAACAGAGAGCGGTCACTTCAAAGACCACTGGAGGCCATGCCAAATTTAAACCGTATCCTTATAAGAGCACATTTAAAATAGCCATTAAGATAGAGATCAAGAGAGAAAAATACATGGAAGATAGGGTGTGCACTACATCGTTTTTTTCTTTTCTGCCTCAGTGATTCAGTATATTGTGCTTGAAGTGAGGTTTGCATATTCAGCAGCCAAAAAGGGAGCAATAGGAAGTGATAAATAAGCACTTTGCAATCTGGAGGGATGTGAGGATGGCATGAATGTGCATGTTTAATTGTTGTGCTGTTCTTCCTCAGTCCCCTTCCAAAGGCCGGTTGTTACTGAAGAGAAGAAATGGGGTCAGAAATAGTGTCAAGTTCATTCTCTCTTATTCTCTGATGGGTTAGCAGAGAATGAGAAGATATGAGAGCAGAGAGGAAGAGTAAGGAGAACATGAGTGGAAGTGATGAAGGTATTTAACTGCGCTTTCCAAACATTGTCAGTCAAACTGGATCTTCCAAAAATGTCTTTAAGTTCCAGGCATAGCTGTGGAAATCTGAAAAGAGGCAACATTAGCTTAGTTCAACCCAAAGGTTTAGAAGCAAGGGGTGCTCCTTACCTTGCCATAAATTACACATGAAGCAAGAAGAGAAAGGAGGAAGAGATTAAATCAAAGGCATCAATAACAATTTTCTACTAAAAACATGCAAGATGGACCACTGCAAGAACAAAGCAGGGATGGGCATTGATTCACATGAAGTCCCACATAATGAAATAAGCTTTTGGAGAGATATGCCTATAATCAAGAGCCCCTCAATATCTTCTTCATATAACGCAGTCCAGGACAGATTAAAAGACCATCCACCTCTGTCCTGCAGGGGGTTGGAGTGAGTTTGAGTAGATATCACTTGTATTTTTTTACGTATGAATACGTGTAAAAGAACAAGGCCTCTAGTAACCCAGTGAGGCAAAGTGAGGCTGATACGGGGAGGCAGTCCACTATAAATATTTGATCGGAGTCTCGTGGAGGCTGAGGGACACAGAGAGGACGGTGGAGTCCCAGTAGATTATAGAAACAAGGACACAGCCACTGTTCCTGTCTCCTTAGCTCAATGCTAGATTGTCACATGAAGTTCTTTGCTGTTCATAAACGAGCACCTTACTAAGCAAATGTACAGTGATAAGCGGCTTAAGAGCATTCCCCGATGCACAATGGCATCAAGGAACAATAACGTAAAAAATTTAGGTGATCCGTTGGTCTGTGAAGGGAAGTTTTTAAGCTTACATTTCAATTTAACAGACTTAACATCTTTTAAATAAAGGAGGAAGAAAGATAGAAATGTTTCTTGAAGTGGTTGCTGAAGCTACAAGCTAAGTTACATTTGTCAGGAGGGAAGATATAAAACTCAAAGGAGTTGCTTAGGCTGTTGTGGGTGGGCTAAATGTACAGCTGTTTGGCAGTGAGGTCAACCTGAACCACTTAATACAGCCACTGCAGAGTTTTATCATTTTTTTGTCTTAATGTGTTCAGACAGAAGATGAAGTCTTTTTTTTTTTTTGCCTTGCATAGCTTCTTCAAGCATGACCACTGTGTTGATTCACCACATAGTGCGCTTGAAATGGGCTATGGCGAGTGTTCTGTGGTCTGATGTGGGGGAAAAAAATACCACAACACACCTGAAAACTAACCAATATATGGTTGAGCTGTGACTAAGTTAAAGGAGCCATAAGTTAATGCCTGAGTCAAGGTCACATGTAGACCAAAGCATAATCCAAGTATGTGCCATGGTTGGGCCAAACAATTATTGCTATCTGGCCTAAACTATCCAGAAATGCATGTGCCAACTGCAATCTGGGAAACCATGAACTTAGCCTTGGAAAGTTTTTGGAGTTTTTCTCAGTAAGGATACCTCGATAGTGAGTTACAGATGAAGATGGTTCAAAATTTCCTGTTTTTGTAGATTCTGGAAAATACTTCTTGCTCCCAACGTGGACTATTATCTAAATGCAACTAAATCTTGCTCAAATGTGATTGGTTGGTTTACAGGATTACAAATAGACAACATTTTTTTGCAAAGCACTTTTCAGTTTCACCACTGAAAAAATTAAGCTGTAATTAACAGACTTTAATTAGATTTGGTAGTCTAAAACATTTGCCTTACATTCAGTCTGAAAAGTAAAAAAACTAGGCTCCAACATTTACAATTAAAACATGAGTCCAATGACCAATGACTACTTCTTACAGCTACATACGAAGCTGGACTGTAAAGCCTACAGCTCAGTTCACAGTGCAGTTACTGAATAACTACTAATACGGGATTTATCTTAAAAACAAACAAACAAACAAACAAACAAACAAACAAACAAACAAAAAAAAACAACTTTAAAAGGTTTCAACTTCATGAAAACAAGCCCAGCCTTGCATCATTTACAGTGTTCATCATGCACCAGAGTCCCCTTGTGTTGCAGCGCATGCACCAGTCCAGTGCCCCATGCAGCATTCACCGACAGCTCTCAGGCAGTTCCATCCTTAAAGTTACAGAGGTGAACTTTCCAGTGTCATTGTCAGACAGAGAAAAGAAGAGAAAGGGAAAGAGGAGTGAGGGGAAAGGTAAGATGTGACATTTGAGGAAACAGGGAAAGTGGGAGTGAAACTGGTGAAGTTGTGGAAAAGTACTGGATGGCTCAAGAATCAACAATGTCCAGAGAAGTGAAAATGCCAGAATACAGAAAAAGGGAATGGGCTAAAACTGAGTGATGACAGAGGTGGTACAAGTGAGATGGCAGGAAAAGAGTTAAGAAAAAAAGAGAAACTGAGAGACAGGACAGCAGTGTGTTTGGGCCATGCTCGGTGACTCTGTGCAGAGATGAAGATAATAGGATGAACAGGGGTGTGTGGTAATGGCAGAGCAGTGATGGGCTCTAAAGCAACTCTATTAAATCCCAGACAGGAGATGGGAGATGTGCTGACATAGTAAATGACAGCAGTAGCTGGGCTTCCACTCTTTAGGTCCTTTCCAAATTAAAAAGCCTAAACATAGATTGAAAAAGACGGGAGCTGTAATATTTAGTTATCTTTCAAAAATTAATTTCTGGTTTTCTCGTTAAACAAAATGTTTTCAGTCTTTTTTACCAAACTAAATGTAAAGTTAGTGGTGTTTTTAACATCAAGAAGAGACTCCCCAGGTGATATGTATAAACCAATAACTCAGATCACCATTAATACTTCCCAGTTACATTAAAAGAAGCTTACATTAAGACATTAAAAAGGCCTTATATATCAATTCTAAAGCATTGATCCCATTCTTTTTACGCTTATTAACATACTTGGAGTAGACAGAGTGAGTCATAATGTTGGACTATTTATTTCATTTCTTATTTGTTTTCACTACCAATAGATGCAGAAGGTGTGGGTTTGTATAGTGGGGGAGAACTTATGTGTTTGTCTTAATGTTACTCTGCTAGTTGTTCTTGTGTCAGTGCATTTTTAATGATATTTTTAAATATGTATTACTAAGATCCTATGTTTTGTGTTTGAGGACCCTTTAGAAAAGGATATGGGGCATCTCAAGGACTTTATTCACCAATGAAAATTTTATAACTAAAAATCTTAACATTGTATGTAAGTAAAAATCCTTGTTTTATTAATTAAATTAGTTTAAATTAGAAGTTGGGTATCTTTGTTTTACATCAGAAAAAAGCATATACTGTACATTTACTGTAAATTGGTTTTAAAAATGTCACGTTTGGTGTCATCCGGAAACATCTGGTGTCTGTTAGTGCTACTAAAGTTTGTACAATGCCAATCATTCTTATAAGAATACAGCTTCTTCAGTTTATTTTTTAAAGTGACAGGATTTTTTTTTAATGTACTCCAATCTTTTGAAAATAGAATATGCAAATATTGTATCTTTAATTAAAAATGTATTAAACACTCACTAATTTGTATAAATGTCCAATAACAGGATATCAAAAAGAAACTAAATGGGTATTTTAAACACATGTTTTAGAAGCAAAACTCTTTCACATTAAAATTTATTAACATAGTGGATGTGAAAATGAAAAAGCTTAGATTTCTTTCATTTATTGTATGTAAAACCCAGTAATACTTAGCTGGAAGCATAGCTAATACTGCAGATGCTGAGATGAGGGGAGGTGTAGTTAGCAATGTGGTCAGCCATCATGCTCTGAACTCCCATGCTCGGAAAGGAGGGAGGGGTAGCAGAGAAGATTGAGTGAAGGGACACAGAAGAAGAAGAAGTTCAAAGAGTCAAAGACAGGTGCAGACAAGGGGCAGGGTGGGAGGGGTGGCATGCCCTGGGTGAGCCACCGTGATACCTTGTTCCACCAGCCCTGCTGTGGTGCCGGCGGCTGCAGCCACAGCTGCTGCAGCTGCAGTGACAGAGGCTGGAGCGGTGGTCTGCCTGCTGCCCACTGTTAAGAGTCAAATACCCAGTCACACGTGAAGAAAGAGTTACAAACCCAGGAGGTAAGTAATGTGAGAAAAGGGTGAAAGAGGAACAAGGGGTAAAGATGGAGAAAGGGTGAGGTGATATTTAGTAAGAAGGTGATTGACGGGCAGTCAGATACAACAGGAGGTAGGCAGGTAGGGTGGGGGAAGGAAAGAACAGGTGAGAAACAAAAGGGGCGGAGACACATGGGGCTCATTATATGAGGAGGAGGATTAATTCATATACACAGACCACCAGAAGCATTTTTATATATGGGGCCGCTGCTCTGACAGAAGAATCCACAGGAGAAAAACGTCAGGTAGCGACACAAACCTTTACTTCCATGTGAGACATTTTAAATCTTGCCATTTGTCTCAAAGAATACCTGAGAAGAGTGTTAATGTTAGGATGATGATGGCAATGATGATGCAGAATCAAGCTGCTGTTAGTATGTGTTAGATTTGTAGCGTCTGTGCTTTTAAAACTAAACTAAAAAACATAATCTTTTCCTGACAGCATCTTTATTTGGTACGTTACATCGAAATGTGATGAGAAATAGAACCACCTCTGTATCAGCATGGACACTGGAACTGATTTGTGTAACACATGATTCATAATATATGCTGAAAATACAGCAAGCCATTGCATAAAGCACTGACGCTGGATCCTGCCTTGATGTAATGTGCCACAGCTATCTTTCACTGAAAGCCTATCTCTCACTTTTTACTTTTTAACTCTCATTTTCTCTCTGACTCATTCACCTGGTGACCTCACTCTTATATTTGAGTACTGCTTTCTCACAAGAGGAAAAAGGGTAGGAAAAAAAGTTCAACGAGAGTGGTCGCACAGGCAGGTCACACACCTGGGTCAATGTGTGTATGTGTGGGGGGGTTTAAGAATTGACTGACTGTTTAGTGGATATTCAGACTGCTTCCCATGGCGAAGCTTGCAGTGTTAAATCAGCTGCTGTGAGTCATGTTTACTAAAGCAGCATGCTTATAGACAGACGTATACACACATTTATATATGCAAAATACACATTTGTACAAGAATGAACACTCAGTGGGTATAATTCTTCCAAAGTGATTACCCTGAACGCATAAAAGCACTATAACGTTCTTCCATACACAGCAAATGACAAAATATTTTGTCATTGTACAGTAGATGAGCTCCCGTTTCACAGACCACAGTAGTACCGATAAAAATCAACCTAGTAAGTTCCTATTTAACCCTCTATTGTATTTAATACATTATAGGTAAAAAGAAATCCCAGTTTGAAAAATTAATTTTCCAAAGTTTGGGAGGGGTAGAGGGAGTGCTGAAGTAAAACTTCAACAAAGTCACCTATTACAGAGATATACACAAATACAAAGACAAGTACACAGACATACACAGACATCAACAGCTTGCGGATCAATTCAGTGTTTCCCCACATTTTGTTGTTCCAGTTCAGCGTGGTGCAAAAGACACACACAGAATGACTGAATCATTTTCCAAATATTGTTGCTGTACTTTAAGATTTTGGTGTGGGTGATTCACTTCCTGTAGCTGAAAAAGTGTCATTAAATGTTAATGTAATTTCAGGTTTAAATGGTCTTAGGTGTTGTACCTCATTATTATTAGGTGCGAAAATATTCTCAGGACATCGGGACGTGAGAGCAGTGAAGAAACAATGTGCAGCTGTTTTTATTAGTCTAAATGTGGTTTTAAAATGTTAAACTATTGGGAAAAATATCACATAAAAACCGTTATTTTCATAAAAACATCCTGCATTACATGTTAACAGCTAGATACACAAGAAAACCAAGGGAAACACTGAAGCTGCATCGAAATGAAATGGAAATGTGAATCTGAAAGCATGCTCTTTAATCTCTATATAGAATATAACTCTTGAAACAGAGACAAATGAGTCTGTCATTTAATATTTACATTTACCTGTGCTTACAAGGTACATTCCACCATTTTTTAAAACATCAAAAGCCTCATTTTATCTGCTTTGCTTTTCTCTCTGTAAGAAATAAAAACTGAGTTTCCCACAGAAATACTTCACTTGAGTGGGCCTTACTAACATAAAATAACAACTAGCAATGTGTTTTCTTTTTCACCTGTCCGGGAGAATGACGCCAGCTACCACTTTACTAGTGGACAATCTTTTCACACTTCCTTTCACAGTTTAAAAGTTTTGTCATTGCTAACCAGATACCAATGGCTTTAGCCTGTCTCGTATTTCCATACCGGCAGGCTGACCAAGTCACTGTTGTGGTAGCCCTTGATATTATTAAGCTACCTCTTTAGAGGTTTTTCTCCTGGAAACAGACTCCAACTCCAGAGACATATATCCACTCCAGAGATCTGCTGTTAATATTGGGTCACTCTAACCAGAACCCACAGTAAGTAGAGTAGTTCACGTGCTACTACATTGCAGTTCACCAGTCCTGCAGAGCAAAACTAGAGCTACGCTCACCAAATACAGTTTAAGGTGGAGTTAGTCTACTCAATGAGTGATTTACTGGAGACTGAGCCAATTATTGGTCCTTTATTTAATTGTCACAAACTGTATATATAGCATAATTTACAGGATTTTTTGCCAATTAATTTTCTTCCTGGGCTGTACTACGATAGCTTTGCATGAGAGAGTTTAAAACACTCCTTGTTTATCCTATACTGAGACATTGTGCAACCCCTCATTTCATCCTACTACTGTGCTCAAAGCCAGAGCTGTGCGCCTGAGATGGCCAGATATCAGATTTCCCCCCTCTCTGACATCATACAGAGCAAAGACTTTAAAAACTGTCTGAAACAAAGATTTTAGAACAGTCTACTTTTACTTACATACCCTAACCAGATCCCTCACCCCATCTTTTGGCTATACTCTCACAGACAGAATGTAATTCTGTGGGAAACGCCGCAATTTGTTTGTGGCTGAATAGATGTGTAGTGGAAGGGACCAGAGATCAATAGTGAATACACAGGATAGGTCAGGATTTTAGGTGGAGTACTTTTTAAAGAATGAGTCCTCCAACATAGTGGCATGTCCCAAACAGACTGTAACAAGTTTGCTAATAATCAATAACATTTAAGCCCCTCAGTACAGTAGTGGTACTAGCAATACAATAAAGTCTGTGCATTTAAAATTGCTTCTAGAAATGTTAATACTGGCAGGTGTTGGTTCACAGATATGAGTGGTAGGTTTACAAAACTGGAGGATTCAAGAAACACTTACCGGAGAAATTTCGAGAAACCAGCATGGTAGTTAGAATGGCCCCCTGAGAAGAAAGCAAAAGGACATAAACTTAATGATTTTGGTATTTTTATGGAAATTAAAACCCATTTTCCCTCTTCTGTTAGCAATTGATGTGCCACAGCCATCATTTAACCAGCATTCAGGTGATTAAAGCGTTATATTTGCTGCTTGAATCAATAAAACTGTCTCCATTCGGAACAAACCTGATTTGCACCAGGTGAAAGTCACATTTTATAAAAAGAAAATCCAAGAAAAAAAAAAAAACCACTGGAAGCCTCCAGTGCTACCCCTCAGCCTCCTAGTAGACACATCTATGGTATCAAAATCCTATGTCGCCTTGTTCTCAAGTTATCACATTCAAGATTTTCAGAAAAGTTGGTCTCTGACCTTTGACCTTCAGGTCGATGTCACTTGTTTGAACTCTAAATTTTAGTAGATACACCTATGGTATCAATCTGGAGCTCCTACATCACTGCATTCTCGAGGTTTTCACAAAATTAGGTCTCCACGCCGCCCACCCGGCAGGGTGACAATAATACCCCATTAGTCTTTTACAGCTAAAAGTCAATTGAAAGATGCCAATACTCCTGTTTAAAATACACACAGTAATTCATCACCAATAAAGATATAACCCCAAATTAAGATTCAAATTATAGAGAGAAAAAAAAAATAACAAAGAATACCAAGCTGCACATGTAACCCGCTCAGACCTATTCACATCTAAAGCGCTAACAAAAGGGCCAGGCTATAAAAATCAACAGCAAAAAAACTACTTGATAAAATGCAGCATGACTGCAAAGTGAGTCCGTATAATAGCCTGGCACACGAAAATGTTCTGCAGTATTGTCCTAGTCAAACAAAAATGTGTGAGATACAAAGACAGGAGACAAAGGACAAGCAGAAAAAAGCAGAGAGAGAAAGAAACAAAGAACAATGAGGAAAGCAGCTCGTCTTAGCACTTTTTTTCCTCTGGAGAGATCATCTCAAACTGGAGGCGAAAACTTTTTAAAAATGGTTCTGAATTTCAAATAGACAACGGGATGATGATATGCCTAATATCAGAATAGATAAAATAACACATCTCTCGCTCCCTGTAATCAGAGCGAATAGAGTGGCAGTAACAAATGTCTAAAAGCTCAGAAATAGATATGAAGCGCATATCTGAAACATCCAGCTCAAATTTTTCAAGCATGACTCAGAATTACAGAGAAAAGTCTAGGAGATTTTTGCAGCTCAGAATGATTTTATGCAACATAATTATAAAAAATTAAAGCTACACTAGTGTTAAATCTAGGAAAAAAGGCTTGAAAATAAACAGCCCGCCTCTTGATGCTCTACACTCTCTCTCTCTCAGTTTTTTAGCCCCTCACCGGACAATGTACACTACAAATAAGCCCATTTTGAATTTTGGCTTGACACACAATTTAAAACCCACTCTCAGCTTGAAAGGCATCAGCTTTGGGTCTCCCTTCTTATTTCCTGTGTGGACTTGTTAAATCTGGATATCAACTCTTTGCGATTGGCCTCCTGCCATGGACTAGAGTTTCTAAAAACTAAAAACAGTGCATTGGTTCAACTTGAGACAGTAAAAATTAAGTGTGCAGAAAGGTTATTATAGATTTTTCTATTGACCACTAACACCTAAAACATGGCCCTGCTTTAGGAAGTATTCAGAACACCATAGGTAAATCACAGTATGCTAAAAGTAGCATAAACCTCAAAAAATTGGATTTATTCAATTAAAATTTGTTACTGTGTTCATTTTTTATTTAAATGCACTAAATCACAGATTGACTGTCTGTACATTTTTTTGTCCTCTTTTCATACTGTGCATGCTTTGATTTGATTTAATTTTTTTTGTTTTTTGCCATTTGTGTTTACTATGTAGCAAAACATCTAACCTTGCCACTTCTCTTTAAATGTGAAAAGCCTGAGACAATTGTTTGACGCTGATGGCATGTTAGTTGAATGGTGCAACATTTGCCTGCAGCCACCTGCACTTCAGCTTGCCATGTGCTGGTATTTAAGCCATGCCAAGAGTGGCCAAAAGCAGCAGGGTAACAGTGTCATGCTCCAATGGCTAAGCTGTTACATCCACACAAAATCTAAGCAATAAATCAGCGCAAAAGGGAAACCATGCATAACACTGGATCAAAATTTGAAATGACTTTGCATATGTAAATATCATATAAATGAAGCAAATGCTATTTTATACTTCGGGCCAATTACACCCACTTATGTTTACCCACAGCAGTGCTAGTTTAATCTTGAATCACTTTGGTAAACCCTAAAGTAATGAGGTAATAAAACTGAGTGAGGGCCGCAGCAGAAGGACTGAGAGCTTATTAGAGCAGAAGGGGAAGAAGTGTAATAGGGTGAGCATGCAAACAGACCTTGAGTTTCCTCCTGGCATTGAATTTCTTCAGGCACTCCACGGTCTCCTGTCTGTGCATCATAGATGCCACTGTGGATCGTTGCTGGGAAAAGGAAGAAGAGACAGAAGAAGAGGAATGGGATGGGTAGAGGAAGAGGGTGACAAATACAGATTTATATTTAGGGAGAAGAAAAAGATACAAAGAACCTGATTAGAGCCTTATTTAATCTTTTTTAGAGCCTTATTTAGATTTGCATTTAAGGCACCCAGTAGTGTGTCCAGATGTGTAAAAATAACTTTTGTCTGCTCATCTATCAAGCAGAGGACACTTACGCAGACCCATGGGTGCTTGAGGGCCTCTTGAGCAGTGATCCTCTTGGCTGGGTTGATCGTCAGCATCTGGTTGATCAGGTTTTTGGCCTCTGGGGTGACTGTGTCCCACTCTGGGGATGGGAACTAGAGGCAAAGGAAAACAAATCTCATCACATTCACAGAGAGGATATATAATGTCTTTAGACTGTCCTTCATAATCACCATCTGAAAATTAACACATATCTGGTCACAAAGCTACTCTTAGCTGATACCCTTCTATTTATCCAATTGACTCTCTAAGTTACCATATCCTTTGCACTGTAGGCTGCTTTGCAACCTCTACCCAAGCTCATTCTTTTCTTGCCGTTTCTGTCTTAATAAATGCTGTTACTGATGTCTGCTCTATTCTACATTGTCTTTCTGCTGCTCTCCTCAGCTCAGGCTCATCTTCTTTAAACATTAGTGGTTCTGACTGCCTTCTCATTTCCAGCTGTTTATGGCAATCTTGCATCCTACCTAAATGTATGCTGCAGTCAGTAGATTTTAAATAGCAAATCTAACTATGCCTTGGCCTTTTATCATGACTTTTATGTAGTTATTTTCTTTGATATTATGTCTATGTATTTCACCTGTACCAGTTACAAATCTTTGTAATTTTCAGGCATGCTTTGCAACTTTTTTTCTCTTTTTTACAGTGTGACTACAAAATTTAATGCATGTAGATGAACCAACATTTGTTCTCTTGTTTAACAGAGCGAATGTGTGTTTGCTGTACTGCTCTGATGTGTAGCTCAAATATTTGAATATACTGAAAAAGTTCAGTTTCTTCATTATTAAATTAAAAAAAACTAATTTCCATAAATACTACACTCAATAAAAAAGTGAAATATTTCAATCCTTCTTTGTTTACATTTTGATGATTACAGTTTATAGATCATGAATAACAGAAAACCAGTAAAATAAATAAAAATATAAATAAAAACATATAAAAATAAAATAAAAAACAGTAAACATCAGTAAACATTTTATAAAATTAAAAGAAAAAAAAATCAAAAAATCCAAACTGTCCAGTTTAATTAGTTAATTTATATACTCAAAATTTTGCTCAAGCTCCCTTGCCATAAATAAATGCGGCGAGGCATGTAAGCAATCAGGTTGTGGTACTACTAAGGCTGCTTTGATCGCAGCCTTCACCTCAGGTGTTTCTCCTCATCTTCAGAGATTATCTGTGGGGTTCAGGTCAGACCAGTTGGCTGGCCAGTCGAGCACAGTAACAACATGGTCAGGAAACTATTTTTGGTAATACTTTTGCGACTGTGGGGAGGTGCCAGGTCCTGCTGAATAAGAAAACCAGCATCTCCATAAAGCTTGTCAGCAGATGGAAGATTTTCAGACGAAATGCAACATTTACTTTTATCTCAAATGAGAACTTTAGACGACTGAGCAACAGCCCGGTTTGTCTTCTTAACCCAGGTAAGATGCTTCTGGTTCAGAAGTGACTTGATATCAGAAATGTGACCGCTGTAGCTCTTTTTCTGAAGACGTGTGTGTGGTGGCTCTTGATGCACCATCATCAGCCTCTTTGGTAAGTTCTCCCAAGTTGTTGAATTGACTTTACTTGAAAATCCTCAGGGCTACGGTCATCCCTGCTCCTTGTGCACCTTTTCCTACCACACTCTTCTGTTCCAGTCAACCTTCCATTAAAATGCTTCAACACAGCACTGTGAACATCCAGACTATTCAGCAATGAAACCTCTGTGGCTTACCCTCCTTGCAGTGAATCTAGAATATATTACAATTTTGAAATGTAACTTTGTCTGTAACACACCCCGAATGTGTTAAAATAGCAGCTTTACTTATAGCTTATATGTCTTTGTTGGAAATCTGCAGAGCAGATAAACACAGAGGGGCTAACAAACAACCCAGCTCCCTGACCACACATGACCTCAGGATGCTGCCAGTAGATGTCCATCCAACATTACAGCCACTGTGGCTCCCTGTGGATGTGTTGTTTAACGATACCAAAAGGCCAGTCCAACACAGCCCCAAGCAATTTGTTAAGAAATTCTCAACCCATCAGCTCCTGTTGTGTTTAGGCATAAACACTGTGTCCTATGAGCCCAGAATCACTGCCAAAGACTCAGGAAAACTCGCTCACTCTCTCTCTCTCACTGTCTCTGTTTGACATGGAGTTCAATCTGATCTCCATACCATGTGTTTTAAGGTGAGGCTCATTCCCTTGCACCCCCTGAAATATGAATGAGGTGACTGAGTTATGTAATAGCGGCCAAAAAGGAACGAGGGCAGTGGGAGGGGAGGGGAGGGCATTACAGCAGGAAGAGAGAAATGAGAGAGCGGGAGAGGAGACTCACATCATAAGCCCCAGCCTTGATCTGCTGGTACAGCTTGTGCTGGTCCTCGTCCCAGAAAGGAGGGTAGCCCACCAGCAGGATGTAGAGGATCACCCCTGAGACACACACAAAAACACATGGACAAATAAGTACACAGACACACACACAAACACACACAGATAAACACACAAAATGCACATTTTGTTAGAAACTGGATTTCAGACAGTTTCTGTTTCTCAGTTTCTATCATCTAGGAAATACCATATGTATGTTGTGTACATTTCTCTGAACAACTCACCACAGGCCCAGATGTCCACAGGTTTGCCATATGCCTCCTTCCTCAATACCTCAGGGGACAGATACCCCGGTGTGCCAGCAAATCCTGCAGAAACCCCCCCCGCCCCCCAAACAATTGATTTACACGCTCAAGGCAATAGACTGTGATGGTGCTATCTGTGCATCAGCTTATATAGAAAGCAACATAATCTTCAGTAAGATATGACCTATTGGTCCAAACAGGACTGAAATCTTGAGGATTTAAGATGAGTTGATTGTGAAGCACTGGCTAATCTCTTGCTTGAGAAATGCCACAAACACACTCACTGATCAGTACGGGTGTATCAGCACTACTAATCTCGAGATTGCCAGACTCGTGCAAATGCCCCTGTTCAGTGGATTTTTCAGACCTGGAAGCTACATTCATCTTTCATTACCAGTCTATGTTTCTATCACTGCGGTCATTGGTAGCCCATTGATAGCTTATGGGTTCAAATGCAGATGTGACTGTACCCACCAAACCAGGCCTGCTGATCCCCCTGCACCTCAATGGCGAGGCCAAAGTCGGCCAGCTTCACTGCAGCATTCTTACACTTGCTTGCCAGGAGCAGGTTCTCTGGCTGAAGAGGGAGAGAGGACAGAAAAAACACTGCCATTAAGATTTCGAAATGGAGGATTGGCTATAAAACACATATACTGTCCTAGTAGGGAGAAAGAGTTGCAGGCAAATAGCTATGCATGCAAAAGTTTGTACACTTTCTCACTTTTTTCCAGTGCGTGCACGCCCACACAGACACGCACACACACACACAGATAGAAACAGATGTTATTTCAACAGCATGCATGGAAACTATAAAGGTTAGTCCACATTTCTGAAGAGTTAAACTCTGTTAGTTTGCAGTGTTTTTTAGTCCCAGGCTCATGTGATGAGCTGTGGCCCTGTAGTCTCCATCTCTGTGGCCCAGATAATACAGTCAGCCTCATTATTCTCTGTCAGAGGAGGGCTCTAATAATGGGCTGCAATCCCCACTGGTCCCTGCTCTTTTTCACTTTCACTCACTACATCTCTCTCAATCTCACTTAACCAGTGCCTACATAAAAGCAACTGGCAATCTTGAATGTCAAATAAAGCACTCTGGTGGGAAATGCAGTAACGTTTCCATTGACGTCCATAGCAATACTATGTTATTTCAGCCGATAACCAGAGGCTTGATAATACTAGGCTTTGCGCACCAACCTGTACACTGAATCTGAGACAGAAACAGTTAATTCCTTGCCTCTGTTCGTTTAACTCCACCCGTTAAGTCACCCTGCTCGTCCAATTAGCCGCTGTAGTTGTTTCCTTAAATAGTAGACAGCAACACTAATCTAAACTTTGTGAGAATGAGGACAATATATTTAGACTGCATTTCTGTCACTGCCTCCCCTGCAATGCAGCAGCATGTGTTTTCGCATCCTCTGCCTTCCTCTATCTGTTCCCTCTGCTAATATGTTTAGAGGCATACTGTGTATTTAAAGCACAGATAGCTGAAAGTGTTCTTTCACAGCCTTTGAGGCCATAAGTAAAAGAGTGCGACTGAGTGAGTGAAGCAGTAATCCGAAGGCTCTGAGCCTACCTCGTGTCATCACATTCTCCCGGCTCTACCACTTCGTTAGGCTTTACTCTTTTGTAAATGGGGAGTTAGAACTTGCCAACACTGCAGCACTAAGATAATCCATGAAAACGGATGTGGGCGGAATTCACGATGAAGCATCCGCTTCCATCAAAAAGGTGCATAAATGTGATGCAAAACAAGCAGGCCAAACGTTCAGACATAACAGGAGCAATCACCATCAGCATTTGGCAGAAACACAGCTTCCTTTTCCATCTCTAGCACACACATACACTTGGACATCTACACACAGCTCAGCACACAGATGACTAGCAACTGGTTTGGTTGAGGAGGGCAGAGAAGGACAGAATACAGCTGACAGAAAAATCTGTATTGAAGAGCAGGTCATGAGTGGGTGTTTTAAATGGAATGATTCCCAGCTTTCTCTCCTCCCTTTTATTTCTTTGCCTGTAGAGGATCTGGAGATGCTGTGGCATTCCTGACGTTAGATAAAGCAGCACAGATGTAGACCTCTATTAGGGAGGCTCACCATTTCAAGTATATTGCCCTGGTGTGGAAGGAAAATTGCTCCCATTTCATTTTACAGTGACATAAATGCCACTTAAAGAGATTAATATGAACAGATTTTTTTTTTTTTGCACTAGACACACAAATCCTTATCTTACATATGGGATAAAAAACAGTTATCCAAGAGTAAGTAAACAAGGTTATGTCTTATATACCAAAGTAATGAGATTTGATACAGTTTAATTAATGCATCTTATAAGACCTGTTACCTTCATTACTTTTGCTGCTGAGGTTTCCAGCAACATAAACACATAGCCTTGGGATCAGTACACATTTAATTTCTGAGATGCCAAAAACACTATGTAGGATCTGCTTTACAGTCTGTATATAGATATGGGTTTTTGGGCACACACGTGAAAGTGCACAGTGTGTTGTCATCTCATTTTCTGTATCCCATTTCCCCAATTTGAGGGTTCTTGTCACTCAGATTGTCCTCAGCCATCACACTATGACCTACTACATGAAACACTCTCCAACGCTTGGGTGTGAAACCAGATAGGTGTGTCAGCTAAATAAAGACATAAGCCACAACAGTTTTGATAAACACAACACGCCTTTACTGGAATGCCGGGACTGACATTTGCATAAAGGTCTACTGGACAGTAGAGGTGCATCACGTAAAACAAAATGCAACATAAAGGCATGCAAATGCAAAACACAAACAGGTAAAGGACTTGTTTCTATTCTGATGCTTATTCACACATGGTTTATATTTAAGGTGTTGCTTTGGAAAAGTAAAAGGCATCTTGAGAAAAGAAAAAAAAACAAAACCCTGAGAGCAGTGAGAACAATGTGAAAATACATTAACTGTTTCCAGCTCTAAAATGGACTGAACTAGCTGGCAGTCAGCCAACAAACTTCAGAACACTACAAGTTAATTAACGGGCCTCTACAGAAAACGAGCTGTCACATTTAAGTCATTAACTGATCAAAGAGGCAATCTAAACCTCACAGGGTGCCTGATAATCAATAGTTCACATCCATCTCTATCTGGTAAATGAACCAGAGATCAGATTAAGTATCCTCTTGGTAGAACTTAGATGGATCCATCGATAAAATTGGGACAGCTGTGTAAATGACAAATTCCTGCTCCAAAAAGGTTACAGAGAGAAGGCTCAGGTCAGCAAGAGTGACCTGCGTGCATGTCTGAAATCCTCTTACACCAGGGAAAGTCATGTTTATACAACAAGAAGCTGACTGCAAAGAGCTGGAGGCTGCGTATGACAGAAGAGAGAGAGACGAAAGCTGGAAAAAGCATTTAACAGTCCCTCAGTCATCACCACAAAGCCTAAAGGGGCTGTTGGAGCGCTGACTGGAGGCAAAAGCTTTTACCTGAATCTAAGTGAATACTATATGTTTACAGTTAGATCAGAAGGCAGGAGGTATGGCTTGGCGAGCGACATTACATCAACAAATAATACAGACAGTCTGTCAACTCTCAAGGGACAGCAAGGTGATCCTAATTACTCACCTTCAGGTCCCGGTGCACCACGCCCATTTGATGGCAGTGAAGCACCGCCTCCAGGATCTGCTGGATGCAATGACTGCATGCAAACACCAAGGAGGGGGCTCATGTTAGTCTCAGCAGCGCTTCACTCGCGTGCACAGGCCAAGGGAGTATGGGGTGAGGTTAGGAGTCGGGGTGTTATGGAAGGTAAGAGGGTTAGAAAAGGGGTAGAAAGGGCTCTTCTGTTGCTTTGACCTTTTACTGGCCAATCAGGGTTCAGTTCTATAAATTTCCACTGGATCCAAATGTAATGCCGAGTTCAGACTACACAATATTTGTGCCTGTTCGAGGTGATTATAGAGTCATAAAGTCTTGCATCTGTTTGACCGAGAGACACGGTAGACTGCTCCACTATCAATCATGCTAGCTCTCTTACATATTGTGCATGATGTCATCAGGAAGGAGTAGCTGGCTATTTCCAAGTAAAGAAAGTAAACTGACAATGGCAACTACTGTGTAATACTGGCCAACTGGCATTATTCCACTTCCTCTTTCATTTTGTGATGTTTACAGGTGTACACACAGCTGGGAAAAAATAAATAAATGGTTCAATGGGTGGGACCTCTCTGTGTTACTTTTGGTCAACATCACAAAAGTTATAGCTCCATGCTAAAGTTTCAACCTGGACATCATGAAGTGTCCATAAAAAATGAACAGTATGCATGCTGCAAGACTCCAATTCAGTCTTTTTTAATGTATGATGATATCTATAACGTTTCAACCACCCTTGCTCTACATCAGACATTAACGGCATCTTAAATTACGTGTTGTTGGTCACATGATCACATCATGTCCAATCATAAACACATATGCCAACCTAGTGTCCAGATGCAAGACTGTTTTTGTCCATTATGACACACTACACAAGATAAAATGACTGACTATCAGGCACAAGAACCCTTTTTCATGCTTTACCCAAACTGACGCCCTGTACTGTGGCCATAACTAGGCTGATATCATATAGGCTGAACCCGGCATAAGACTTACTATAACATTAATTTCTTAGACTGCATGACTAAAAAATGGATTGCTCAGGCTTGCTCATCTGTGGTGAGCTTTTCACTTAAAAGGTGAATTAAGTTTTAGATGGCGACTGTGGCTGTGAAACAAACACCTTCTAGCATATCAGACGTCATCATTGACCTTCATTAGTGAAGTTTTAGGGGGCTGGCTGTAGCCATGAGTTTGACTCTGCGGACTGCAAGGTCAGAGGTATGCAACAGAAGACTCCTTTGAGTCAATTTAATCTGCAAATAACCAATGGATACAACCTATGATCTTTGTCTTAGGTGGTCTATTCTTGGTAGATGACAACCCAATCTAAGAAACACATTTACTGTTGGCTAAGGGCAGATTCTCGATACCCCACCTCCCTCCATGAACTAGCCAACAGGCTTTGAGTGATGAAAGAGGGGTGTGAGGAAATGGCTGGCCAAGAGGGGCTACAGAAAGCGTTGATGAAGGAGGTAAGGGAAGGAGTGAGTCATTGTGCAATTAATAACAAGATGTGTCTGGGATCAATGCCATGTCTACTGCCACTCTAGCTGGCCTGTGCTGACAAGAGTAGTCATTCTGATGTCAGCAAGCCTCCATACACTAAAAATAAAGCCAAAAACTGTACAAGGGACGCTGAGGGGCGATCGAGGTGTGAGTGTGTGCAGAAATTAGATGATACACCTGAGCAGGGTGAGGTGTGAATTAATGCAGAGCCGCAGTAATACACACTCACAAATGTACTGTTGGAATGTTTTGCTGTGACCGTGCATATATGCTTCCTGTGCACTGACAACTTTTTTCCACCTTTTATTTATTTATTTTTAACAGAACTTCTTTTGAGGAGAGAGAAAAACAATCCCTGGTTTACTATAAAAAAATTGTATTATTATAAATGTAATGCAAAATCTACTAGATTCAGTTACCAATATTTGAAGGTGTAAAGGGAAAGCGCTTTTGTCTCTACTAAGAACCCTGATTTCTCCTTCAAAATGAAAAATATGCAGTCATTATTGAAAAGCATTAAAACTAGCGGGGGGGGATCATGTTCTAATAAGAAAGTTTAATTTCTATTGTCTGACACTTCTTGCAAAATGAGACAAAAGAAAAACAAGACAGAGATATCTTTCCAAAGCAGTATGGCATTTCAACGTCATTGATTCATTTAATCCTGAGATATATTTCACCACCTCACCTGTGTCCTACTAAGCAGCTGCTTACATTTGAAGTCAGGTTTTGTATTCAGTCTGAAGGCAGTGGAAATATTGAAAAGTAACGCTCACTTGTTCTCACCACTAATACTTGGGAAATGAAACTGAAGCATATTTTCTGTGGCATCGTTAAAGCGAGAATGAAAATGCAAAAACTTAAACTCAACCAAGTTTTTATCTATAAAATATTCAGTGGACATAAGACTGTTTGCAATAACAAATTTTAACTGAACTAGAATCATAAGTGCCTTGCCACAGGGAAGAAGGTGCACATTTTTTTTTACCACTGCACAACACAGTCAGAAGGGGAAAATGAACTCCCTTCATTGGAAAAAACCCCAAAAACAAAACACTTGATCCTTGTGGATAATACAGAGTAATAAATACATTATGAGAAGAAAATACCTATATTTCAAAGCATTCAAAAGTCGGAAAAAGCATGAATTATTAATTTCTCAACACAGAGAAGCTCAAAGCTTCACAATGGGAATTTACTTGCCAAGGGTTAAGAAATGATGTTTGTTGAAAAGTCAGACAGAAATTAGCTGGCCTTATTTTTCTTTCTAAACATTTTTTATTTCATTAGTTAGTTTTAGGACAGTACATCCTAATGGCTTGGCAGTTAATCAACAAATAATTTGTCACACATCCTGGATTTTTCTCTCTACTGCTCTCAGGGTCATCCTCGAGAATTAATTTTGACTGGTGCGAGATGTACCAAACATATAAAAAATAGCTTACAGATGGCATTCATTTTGAAGTTAGTTGCATTAAAAAATGAACTGAAGACCACAAGCATCATCATTATCGTGTTTGTGGGATTTTCCGTTACACAAACTCCTTTAGTAACCACAGCCGGATGGATTATTTCTTGCGTGCGGCCTTTAAGTCTACATTATTTATACGGTTTAAAATCCTGGAAACCGGATATGTGCAAGAGAAGTCGGAACCAAGTCAAGTATTTTTTAAAATGCTATCTGATGTTTTATTCAAACCCAGATGCTGTAAACAGTACATCATTGTGAAAGTGTACTTGCATAGGTAGGCAAATTAAATTTTCAATAAGCTCTTGCAAATAAACAATGAAAAAAAAAAATCAGTATAGCAGCAGCTAAAGATTTTAACTATCAGAAACTGAGCTGTAATGAGGGAGATGTTTTGATACTGCAGTCATGCTAAACCTCGAAGGCTGAATTACAGCCATAGAGTGCATTAAAGCACGAGTCGGGCCAGTCTGTGAAATATTATAACATGAGAGAAATAAGAGATAGGGAGAGACAGAAACAGAGAGAGAAAGAGAGAGAGAGATGGACTGGCAAGACTGTAAAGTTCAGGGCTATAAATTAGAATCCTGTGTCTTGTTTCTAAAGGTCTCCCAATGAATAAATACTAGGCAGGTCACACCAGCATGTGGCTGTAAACGTGCGGTCAAGGCTAAAACAACTTCTCTCCATGAAATGTGCGTGTGCTCTTTTGTATTCATGTTCATAGATAAATATGTAGGTATGCAAGCAATTCAAAATGAGAGACCGTGTGAGTACGCACATTTCAAGCTTCCTCCAACACTTTCGTCAGCTGTTGAGTTCTCTAACTTGTCTGTATGTGTGTTTTTGAGCGTCCAGTAAGCAAAAGCAGATGAACCCAAACACTCCTGAATTGGGTATCTGTTACGAGCAGTTATGTCATACAAGTCATGCCCAATTTTTGCAGCCATTCTGCAGCATTTATTTCAGGTCATTGAAACATCATATACAGACTCCTACTCCAAGGGATACCCCTTTAGCGTCACTTTTAGAGTGAAGCAGCAATGAAAACTACAAAAGTCCACTTTGAGAGGTAGGTGGTGTGCCAGATGGTACAAATCACAAGTGTTTATTGGGTAACTTACTTGGTAAAAATACACCCTTTCATAGTGTTAAGTATGTGTTTTAAAGCAAACTTGTCCCATTTGCATTTCTTTTGTTTTTATGTTACTCGCAGTGACAACAGCAGCAGAGCATTACACACTACTGGCTCAATAGCACTGTCCTGCACTTTTTAAAATGACCGTACATGAGTAACCAGCATGCTACAATATGATACCTACAGGTCCTGAGCAAGTGTTAGTATGTTACAACTTGGAATTGAGAACAAGCTGTTTTCTTTCATCCTTAATGTCCATTAAAAGCCATCCTTGTGCATCAAACAGAATATATGTGTATGCATTTGTATTTAAAGTCAATATAAGTTGGAGTTTTTGTATATAGTATTATCCTGGATTCAGAAACAAACACAGCCAAACTTTTTGTTTAACTGTCAGACAACACATATGGCTTTCTGTACACTTTGTGTATAAGCAATGGAATCTGCTCTAACAAGCTACATTTGCTTGTAGTTCTGCTGCAAACTAACAAGTTAGTCCAATTTACAATATTCTTCAAAGAGGAAGTGAATAATTAGGTCGACAGATCACAGCAGCAGATGCACCACAGGACAGGAATAATTTGAGCTTGTTTTTTTAGTGTTGTGGTTCTAGATAGAAAACATTACTATGACAATATGTGACAACAAAAACAATGTTTCACTTGTGTTGTAAATTGTACATTTTCAAGCAGGCGTTTGATAAATTATAAGCTGGTCAGAATTATTTTTCTATGTTTCTGTGCATTGAATTAAGGGTGCAGTATACAGAAGAATGCTTAGTGCAAATCCATTGTCTAAACCTGAGAAATATGAGCTCAAAAACAACATCTTTTCTTCCTTTTTATTTTTATATGCACAGGTAGAGTCAACTATGCGGAGATCTCACTGCATTGTTGGGTCTTTTCCTGCAGAGATTCACAGATCAACATCTACAAGTTGCAGATTTTTCACTGCCACTTAGGGGCAGAGTAATGGGACTATTCTTGTTCATACTGTGCCTTTGTCGGCCCTTCAGTATTCCTCCTTTAGATTTTCAACCAATCACCATTCAACCTACGCAGTGACCTTTGACACACTGTTGGCTTACTGAAGGACCATTCAAATTTGTCTCCAGAGCCTTTACACTGGTAAATTCCCATAATCCTTCTCTTTGCAAAGCCTGAGAACTATGCAAATGGACATAGATGCATAGCCATAAATTCTAATTTTAAAATACAGTGAATTCAGTGTATCATTCTACAGCGATGTATGTCTCGCTAGACTAAATATCATAGTATACTGTACTGATATCTATTACCCGAGATTGGATGAGCACTAATAATAATAATCACTCCTGCATCGTACTGTACGGCTGTCATAAAACAAGGTCTAGAATAAAAGCTATATTTTCTTCACCTTTAAGACTTTATATCAGAATGGAATTGTGTTTAAAATGAGATTACTTAAGTGGGTTTAATTTGTGATATCTCTGATGTTTTAATATTATCATAAGAGTGACATTATAGCAGCACCCTGTGATACTGTCCTAAGGTTTCATTTTATTATATTAGAGCTACTTTAAATCTGGCTATGGTGACATCAGGAAGAGACAGATGGAATATCTAATAAGAAAATCAAAAATATGAAAATATTCATTGTTTTATAATCTCGGCTCCTATTTTGCTGTGTCTGTATGTTCACACACCAATCGGAGCAGGGCCCTGGCACAGCTGAATTAACATAAACAGATGCATTGACTGCACAAAACAAACACAGGACATGCAAGTTCGTAACACTTTCTTTGAGCCTAAAATCCCTTAACACCTCTATAAAGATGTTAAATGAGGCTGTCCTGAATATTCAGGGATCAATACAAGTAAGCATTTTAAAGCAAGAGAAGATAGAGTAGGAGGAAAGAGGAAAAAAAAATCAATGAAGAACAGTAAATATAGCTGTAGATTTTATTTAACTAGCCTGGTGGGAGAAATTGATGGTTGCATGGCCTGGATATTTATTGCACCTGCAGAAAGTTGTGTGCTTGCTGCAGGTGACTGTGTGTACATTTGTTCAAGTGCATTCATTAATAGATCTAGCTGTCAGTCAGTGCAACAGGAGCT